>JAHBCN010006454.1:0-48851 GCA_019359885.1 Listronotus oregonensis | reverse complement strand
ATTTAGTACAAGGTCGGAAATTTAGATGTTTTGAAACCTTCAAGTTCTTCGCCGTACCTGTCCATCCAATAAAAGTATCATCAACATATCTTAGCCAAACTTTTGGTTTAATTAGTGCAGTTTTAATTGCATGTTCCTCAAACCATTCCATATAAATATTTGCTACCACTGGGGAGAGCGATGAACCCATGGGAAGCCCATCATCCTGCGCGTAGAAATCATCTTTCAACTGAAAGTAGGAACTATAGAGGCAAAGCTTCACCAACTCAAGGAAACGAATCAAATTGTGCATAATTAACATTGTTGATATTTGTCATGTATGAAAGCCATGTATTCATTTCGGAATATCTTGAAAACAGTTCTTACGATAATTTTTAAAAACTAATGCAATATAAATCAAAGTATTCAATATTAAAAAAAAAACTTAAATTTTTTGATCGTTTTGTTAAAAAGACATTGATTTTTAAAAGTATACATAAGTCTTATTGTTATTAAGAAATAGTGTATACTTTTTTATTCTTTTTTTATGTAGTCGCTCTTATGAAAGATGTATCTTAGGACGAAGTGGGTCCAAAAGTGTAAAATATAACTGAATAACGAACAAACCTCATGTGTTGTGTACAGGGTGTCCCAAACTGGACGCGTTCTTATGGGAACAACCCTTATTTGAAGGGATAGAAAAAAATTAATCAAGGTTGGGCTCAAATTTAATAAAAACTTCTGGCGCTAACAAACTTTTTGCTATCTCTTATCGGGCCACTAGAGGGCGTTTCTCCGAATTTCGTCGATTTTTTAAATCCCCCCATAACTTTTTTATTAATGAAGATAATTAATTTTGATAAAAACTTTCTTAAGGCACTTTTTTGTAGAATTTATTGCGATAGGCAGATTTTTTACAGGGCGTTTAGATTTTCTGCACCACCCCAAAATCAATTTTTTTTATATGGACCACCCTATATTTTAAGATTTTTGAAAAGCTGGTAAAATTTCCTAAATTTTGATGTATCCTTGTTATGTTTATCTTAAAAACCATTAGCAGTATTGATTTAAAATTAAAATAATTGTACAAAATAACATTCTGATAATAAAATGACATAGGATGCTAACATGTTATGATATAAACAACATATCTAAAGTTTTATGATAAGATTACTCATAGTTAATATATTAAATTAATAATTATCCAAAACACAAACGACAACAACAACAAACCAAGAATATTAACAAAAAAACATAACTCTACCTAATCCTAATATAAAATTTTATGGAATTTAATTAACGATAAAAAATAAACAAAAATAAAATAAAAATATGTTAACAAATGTTTAAATTGTCTCCCATTTTGTTGTACATATTTTTTTAACAGCATTAACTGCATTAATAGGTTCTATATTTTGAACTCGGTTAAACGCACCTCCCAACGCCCATTCTAATTCTTACCGGCAATTAAAATTATTGTTTTTATAAGTAAGGTATCTAATTCTACCCCCCAAAAAAAATCTAAGGGAGTCAGATCCGGTGACCTGGCAGGCCATTGTATGGGCCCTTGATTTCCCATCCAATGTTCACCAAACTGAACATTAAGGTAATCGTTTATGGTCCTTGCACAATGCGCAGGGACACCATCATGCTGCAAGAAGACTCTGGGTATCAGATTTATGGGAATATCTTCCAAGAATGGTTCAACCTGGTCCCTTAAATATCTAAATATTGTCTAGAATTAAGCGGTTCATCATAAATGTAGGGTCCAATGAATTGTCCTCTAAAAATTCCCACCCACACGTTGAAGCTAAATCTTCCTTGTTGTCTGTTTTGGATAGTCACATGGGGATTTTCTTGGGACCAAGTATAATCATTAAACGG
Source organism: Listronotus oregonensis (assembly GCA_019359885.1). NCBI lineage: Eukaryota > Metazoa > Arthropoda > Insecta > Coleoptera > Curculionidae > Listronotus > Listronotus oregonensis. The sequence goes on along the minus strand of JAHBCN010006454.1, from coordinate 46,988 downwards.
ATTAAATATGCCCGCACTACTAATCGAAGCCTCGTCAGACCAAATACAATTTAAAGCAAAATTGGTTCATTTTGTATTTTATTTAAAAACCACTCACAAAAACGAGTTCTTCGATCAAAATCCCCAGGGAGAAGATGATGGATTTTGCGGGTTCGATAAGGCTTAAATTTGTTTTTTTTTCCAAATCCTGTGGTTTTCGCTTCTGGATATGCCAGTCTCTGCTTTAAGTTTTCTTGTGGAAGTTGTACCATTATTTTCATATAAAGTGCCCAATACGGTTAGAGTTTTTACTTCATTTTCGTTTTGAATTTCTTGATTTTGAGCATAATTTGCTCTGGGTTTGTTAAAAGAGCCAAAATTTTAAAGATTATGGGCAAGTCTAGCAAATACATCCCTGGATGGTTGCTGCCGTTTGAGATATCTTTGAAAATAAAAGTTTCTTGCCGCCTGAGCATTTTTATTGCTTTCGATGTATCATTCAAGCATGTTAAACTTTTCAAATTTTCATACATTTTTTAAAACTTTTCAAAAACCTTTCTTAAAATACTTTTTTTTCCACTAAAAATACCAAAATATTTAACAATATCAAGTACCACTCTCAATTCTCAACTATTCAGAAGCTGTTAAAATATTAAAACAAAAAAAATCATATGCACGGCCTACTGCTTTTTTACGTAGCAACTTTAAATATGTGGCTTTAATCATAACATGTTAGCATCCTATGTCATGGCAATGTTGATTTCTGTAGGCACATTATTTTAATTTTTAAATCGTAATACTGCTAATGGTTTTTAAGATAAACATAACAAGTACATCAAAATTTAGGAAATTTTACCAGCTTTTCAAAAATCTTATAATATATAGGGTGGTCCATATAAAAAAATTGATTTTGGGGTGGTGCACGAAAATCTAAACGCCCTGTAAGAAATCTGCCTATCGCAATGAATTCTACGAAAGAAAGTGCCTAAAGAAAGTTTTTATCAAAATTAATTATCTTCATTAATAAAAAAGTTATGGGGCATTTAAAAAATCGACGAAATTCGAGAAACGCCCTCTAGTGGCCAAACGATAAGAGATAGCAAAGTTTTGTTAGCGCCAGTAGTTTTCTCATTAAATTTGAGCTCCGGACACCTTGGTTAGTTTTTTTCTATCCCTTCAAATAAGGGTTGTTCCCATAAGAACGCGTCCAGTTTGGGACACCCTGTACAGCCTTTTAGAAAAATAATATTTTCAAGCATTGAGAGCCTCTAACTTTTGGTAAAGCGTATTCGATCTTATTTAGAACAGCACTAAATTTGTGATCCATTTAAAAAAATGCATTACAAATTAAACTAAAATAGAAAAAAATACAGGGTAAGTAGGGAGGAACGCACCAAACTCCAGGTGTGTATTGTACAAGTAAAAATAATTTAAAAAAACTCATATGTTCTTATCCGATTCTCATTTGTTTTTAAATTATAGCGTTTTTAAAATCTTTTAAAAAGTTTACCGCTCCTTATCACAAATGCTGTAGGTACCGATTGTTTGGCCCGTTTTGTTGTTCTGACATGTGTCAGTGTCAGTGTGTTTGACGCGTTTATTTTCTAGTTTGTACAATTAAAGTTTTATAAAATGCCACACATCTATTCAAATTTAGAATAAGCAAATATGATTTTTGTTTACGGCTTTTGTAATGGGATTGCTACAGCTGCTGTTAAAGAATACCGTCGACGATTTCCACACCAGAGGAATCAGGACAAAAACGTATTTATCAGAGTTTACAACAAACTTTTCGAGACCGGAACTTTACCCAGTACTAACATAACATCTGAACGAGCCACACAGTAGAAGATAATGCAACGAGCAGCTCACGAAGAATTTCTACTTAATTGGTTATTCCACAGGAAAGAGTAATCAACACACTCCACGAGCAAGGCCTATATCCATACCATGTACAGCATGTGCAGCACCTACAACCGGAATATTATGTTAGGCGTATGCAATTTTGTGGTTGGATAAATAATAATTGTCCTGTTGTATCGCACATACTTTTTACCGATGAAGCAACATTCACCTTTGATGGCATCAATAATACTTACAACTCTCATGTATGATCAGACGAAAATCCGCAGGCAACAGTCGAAACTAATTTTCAGCACTAGTTTTCGGTAAACGTGTGGTATGGTATGGTCGATGGTTATTTAATTAGCCGACACATTTTAGAAAATCATCTCACAGAAGAGAACTACTTATTTTTTGCGAAATGAGCTAAAAGCATTATTAGAGGAAGTTCCTCTAAACATCAGAATGCAAATGTATTATCAGCACGATGGAGCTCACGCACATTTTGCTCGTCAGGTCAAGCAATATTTAGACGAAGAGTTTCCAGGACTATGGTTTGGTCGCGGTGGTCCTATTAGTTTACCTCCAAGATCTCCAGACCTCACACCACTGGACTATTTTTTGTGGGCCTGGTTGAGGTTAAAGTCGACACTCGGGAGGCCCTAATTCGACCCATTAGAAATGCGGCAGTGTTTCTCAAAGAAATACATCAATTACTCAAAAAGCAACAAGAGCTCTTCACATACGAAGTAGAATGTGTTAACAGGTTAATGGCGGTATTTTTGAACATTTGTTAAAACAGCGCTATAATTTTAAAAACAAATGAGAATCGTACAACATATGGGTTTTTAAAATTATTTTTACGTGTACAATACACACCTGGAGTTTGGTGCGTTTCTTTTGACTCACCCTGTATAATAATCCGTACTAGTACTAGTCAAAAGAATCCCGGCTCGTACACAAACAAATTTTTGTTAGAGAAAGATGGACGAGTTCGGCGTGGATGGCAAGGAAAAGAAGAAGATAAAATATGTTTATCCCAACCTTGATTTGACTTGTGGACGGGCTGGGCTTTACTTAATATAAGGCGATACTTTTGTCCACGACTGTCGTGAGAAAACTACCTTAAAAACTGAGTAAAATAGTTGATTTTTTTGTGCTTTTTGTTATTTAAAATATAAATTTCTGTGAGACATTTATTATAGATAACGTTAAAAGCTACGGATACGGGAAATGCTTGAAATTTAGCTGCACTTATCGCCCAATAATTACATTAAAGATAATTTACAATACTGGAAGCGTTTATCAATAAAATTTTCAAAAAAGTCAAATTTCCGGTAAATTTGTATTAATACAGAAACTCACGGTTAATAAGCTACTTAATTGAAGTTATTACCCTAATTACAATAACTACAATGTTAAGCAAAACCTATTAACTCGTGAAAAAAGTGGGCACTAAACTTTAAATATCCTGTGGAGGTTTTCAGGTAATAAGGCGCCTATAACAATAGTTAATATGCAAAGTCATATGGCAATAACTTTTCTCTTTGGGTATATTCAGTAGGTGAAAATACAAGAACTATTGGAACGTGCAAGAAAGCGAATAAATAATGTGCAATAAATAATTATAAAAACTGGGCATAAATATTGTTATGAAAAGGCATTAAAACGTTTTAGGAAGGCATGATTAGTGCTAAATAGAAAAGTATATAAAAAAATATCTGAGTCACAACATCTATTTATATACAACATATTTTATTAATTTTATGTAAAGCATGCAGACGATAACATATAAATGATTTAAGCCAAATAGGAAGATCAATAACAAAATTAAGTTTAGTAGTGTGTTAAAACTCTCCATTTGTTTGTTATACACTCATTGATAAGTCTGGCCATTAATGAGGTGGTCTATATCCTCTTGGAGAATCATCTACCCTCTCACTCATGGTCATATACTGCAAGTGCCTAGAAGATCCACGAAGATCTTGACACTAAGTTGTTTCCCTACGACGTGCGGTGCATCTAGCTTAGTATCTTAGCCTTCTTGGATCCAAATGTCAAAATGCTGCATAAAAATCGGTGCTCAGAATTCGCCCCCTCTCATAGTCACTAAGCTGACGAATTTGATCTTCCCACTCAAACATATTGTTTGTTAAAATACACTTCAAAACAAATGTTAAACAGTAGGAACAAAAACTCGTAAACCAGCAAGATATACCGTGTATAGGGTAAAAAAATTTTTTACTGGACAAAAATTAATAAGGCCTCTAGATTTAAAACCGAACAAATCTATTTTTTTCGAAACGGACAAAATCGCGAAATACTTTTACTCCCACAAAAGTTCTTTAAAAAAATTAAGGTTTTTGTTATTAATATTCAAAGGACAATACATAACAGTATACGATATTTTTTGTCTTCTTGCGTTTCAGATAGATGTTCCCCTTTCTCAAAAAACTTTTGGTTTTTAATTATTATCCGCTATCTACTAATCCATGATTTGAAACAAACATACTGAACATTAAGATAATAAGTATTAGGTATTACCCTTACGTATATTTCATATATAACAACGAAAGAAAAAAATCAAGTCAGCAATAAAAAGACATCTTAAAGCAACGGTTACGTTTGTGTCTTAAAACCAACGAATTCTTGGATAGAAATAAAGTAAACAAACCTTGTTTGGCATTAATATGTTCAGGGGGGCAAGGAGGGATAGTTCTTGTAAACACACGGCACAACAACACACTAAATAACATCACTCCGGAAATAATAACTTTTTCAATGTTTATGGCATTGCCCCATAAATTACATTTTTATAAATCGATGATTCTTTATTGTTAAAAATTAATTTTAAAGCCGGAAAACTATTTTTATTTATTACCTGAAGTGACAGACAGACATGACATTTACTTTAGATGCCCAATTCGATTGCTCTTGATCAAGTCAGTTTACAAAACGTGTTATTGAATAATACAACCTACTAGAAAAGAGATAAAATGATATTGGAGTGCCGTACAACACCTGATTTACTATCATTTTTTATAAAACGAATGCTTGGAACTGTCATTTTAATAAATGTTTATATTTAAATCGATGTTGCCCATATTAACACAAAAACCAATATTTTTGAATAATTTTATTACATTTTTAAGGTAATTTCCTGATTTTGGTTTTTGAGATCTGACAATTTGTTTACGTTTTTCCAAAACAAAAACAAACAGACCACTATACCAAACACCCTGCCTACAAACTGGCGTTGCGTTAATTCTAGTCCTTGAGTTTGTTGCTTAAAACTAACAGCGTATCTTATTTGAAATACTGAAATTATAACCTTATTCGCAGGTAAACTACAAGTTGCAAAAAACCTTTACAGTAATACTATTATTAAAAGCTGTTTCCCTGATTTCTTTATTCCAAAAATTATTTTTAAAGAGTAAAAAATTACAGGGGCAAACATTTTTATGATAATTCCTAGATTCTCATAAAGTATTGAATATGAAAAAAGAAAATAAAATAAAAATTAAGACAATTAGGTCAGCCGTTCATATTTTTAATAAATTCTTAGTAAGCTTTCTCCCCCATTTGTTTAAATTTGTAATATTAAGCCATTCCGAATTCACATATCTCTAGTATGGTAGAAAATCATTTCTTCATCTTGCTTTTGCTAACTACATGTTTTTATAAATTTTTAATTAGTCCATTTTATCAGATTTTTATTGAATAAGGATAACCAAAGCATAGTACGAAATAATAATAATTATTATTTATATTTAACTTGTCTTTTTCAGGTAGCGATGTGGCTAAGCAACACAAGTCGACTAACCAGACTTCAAAATGACTCTGACCTAGAAAGCAGTTGTAGCAGTGGTGAAGAAATACCTGTATGGATAAGAGGAGAGCAAAGATGGGTTTCAGGAATCACTGAAGAAACCACCTGTTTCGATGTTATACAAGTTTTGTGCAGTGATGAAGAAAAGAGGGTAAGATCATTATTACTATCATAATAAAAAACGTACTTATAGAAAAAATGTTCTTTTAAATATAAATATCTTAATGCGAACTGACATAAACTCAGACAAATACCAAAGGGTCGTTTTTATATTCCCGACAAAGCAGTTATAAATTTAATAGTAATTTTGTGTTAATTTGTTTCATAATTAATTATGCATTATTACCATGTGCAAAAGGTTACAAGACAATTGCCACAAGATTAGTTATCATGTCAATTTGTGCTGCCTTGTATCAAAATAGGCAAAAGTGAATAAAGTGATGATAGAAATTTTTTATAAAGTTTTAAAAACTATTCTGCCTCCTGTGGTTATTTTTTGGTTTAAAATTTCTAAAGGGCACAAAATTTTTGAATGATGCAGAACGTTTACGGCAGACAATTATTTTTTATTGATTATGTCATGAAAGAAAAAGTATGTGAAAATAATGAAATGTTTTAATTCTAATTCTTATTATAACCGTTTTAGGGGAAACACATGGGATTACCTGAACATTATCAAATAACTGAACGATGGAGAGGAGTAGAACAATCGTTAGAACCATATTCAAAAATATTAGATATTTGGAACACTTGGGGATCTGCACAATCCGAAGTAAGCAAAACGTTTGTTAGTTTTAAATCTAGCTTATTTAGTATAAACTTAATTAACACATTATATTCATAGACACAGGAGCTTTATAAAAAGCTTTGGATTTCCCTATAGAACCAAAAAGTATTTGTCTTCTTTTAATCTATATACCCCTTATATATGCTGAATAAGATCCTTTTTAAGATATTGTTTCCATGTCGGAGAAACGGCACCTCCCACAGATTTTAATTTAATCCGAAGAAGAGCGGTTCGCGTTATTATACAGACAGGTCCACTGTAGTAGAAACATAGGAAACACTTAGGCGAATTGACTTACATTCGCCTGACTCGAGCTAGCGAAACAAAACTCGCAAAAACGATGCGATAAATGTGAAATGTTTTTGAAGATTTTATTTTGAATTTAAATATTATTTGCTCTCTTGCAGCAGCAGCCATTGCAAATTCATGAATCTTTTCCGGAAGCATTTGAAAACAGACCTATACCATGTCTGAAAAGAATTTTTAGAATTATCCAAAATTTTGAGACCCACGGGTGTGTGTCTCCCCAAAAACATAGAAAACAGGAACATGTAAATGAAGAACGGGACTTAAAAGAGGCATTAATTTGAGTTACTGCTGAACAAGACCCCACTGTAACCAGTAGACAGCTTGCTGAGGTAACAGATTCATCGCCTACTACAGTTAAAAGAGTCCTTAAAAAAATGGTTTCCGATCCTACAAGGCCCGAAAAACACATGAAATTTTCCCCGAAGACCAATTTTGACGTATGGACTTTTGCGAATTAATAATGGAAAGGGCAAATACAGATGAAAATTTTCTTCGATCGATTGTTTTCACCAATGAATCGACCTTTCCATTATTAAATCGACATAATCCAACTCAAGTTCGATATTGGTCTCGTGAAAACTTACAAAGGTATTTTGAGGTTCGAACCCAGTATCCTCAAAAATGTTTGGGCTGCTATGGTGGGAGAACACCGTATTGAATTTATTGAGGCAAATTCAATGAAAAACTATTTGCTTCCGTTTGTTAAACCCGGGGCGGCACCAAAGCGAGTGTCGCAGACATATTTTTATAATAATCATACAGAGTAAAAACTATGATAAGTAAAAGCTTTTTGCTAACTTGCCGTTATGGCGAAATGCGCGATTTTTAACATAAGGCAATTGGTTATACGTGATGCAATGACTTTTCGCCTACGAAATTAGTGTTTGTCATCGATTGCGGCTATATTCTCGAGTGTTCATACGTTTGTTACTGTCAATAAATTAGCTTGTTTGCTTTATATGTAAAACAATAAATATAAAGACTGTATAAAAAGCTGATTGCTTAGAAAGTTCTTATTTTTTAATTGAAAAGAATATTTAAAATACTTCTTCTCAAAAGCACCATCCTATATGGAATCAATCAATAAACAGTATTATAGAAAATGAAACCTGTGTAATGTACATTTAGATCAGTAAGTGCGTAAATGGAATCGAGAAACACATTTGGTAGAAATCTGTTGCATTTTCCTCTATTATCACTTTAACGGGCATTGAAAAGCGATATAGCTGTGTTCCATTTACTTAGCGATTTCCATTCTAAAATAACTGTAATTCTTAACCGGTTGATTTGCGAAATTAGCAACTTTGCTATTAGCGATTTTTTCAATAACGGCGATTAATTAGGTAGTGAAATATCCGCTCATCTCCAGTACAGCGCAGACGTTCATCTGTCTCGACTTAGCTGAGTTAGTCGTATCACACCAAATGTACATTACAATTGTAAAATTTTAAATTTCTCGAAACCGAGAAAAATGAGAAGTAGCCCGAGAATTGTACTCCTTAAAATTCCAGATAAGTCGAAGAAATCGATTTAACAGTTGACCCAGTATCCTCAAAAATGTTTGGGCTGCTATGGTGGGAGAACACCGTATTGGACCATTTTTTATTGAAGGCAAATTAACTGCAGCAATTTATTTGGATCTGTTACAACAACAAATTGTACCGACAATTCGCCAATTATTAGGAGTAAGATTTGGTAATATCTGGTTTCAGCATAATTGTTGTCCCGCTCACAATGGACGTATTGTTCAAGGATATTTGAACAATACGTTTCCTATCTGTTTGATTAGTGGACCTGGATCCATTTTGTGGCCCGCGAGATCACCAGACCTTGCTCCTAATGATTTCTTTTTGTAAGGCAATTTAAAAAATAAGATTTATGGTCATGATAGGGCTAATAATTTAGAAGAACTTCAAATAAAAATCGAAGAAGCTTCTTAAACTATCAGCCCTAATATGCTAACAAGCGTTAGACGGGGTTTTTACGATCGTTTGGGATATTGCCTTGTGCAAGAAGGTTTGTTTGAATATTTATTATAATTTCATTTTAGAGTATTTTTTATGTTTATAATTGTTTATTTTTTCCTTGCGTACTATTTTAATTTTAGAAATAAGTTTTGGGTTTAGAGAACTTACTTTTTATTTTGCTTTGGCAATTAATGAACTCATAAATAAAGCTGTTGGTATTTAATTCCCTATTTATAAATAATGGTATTAAGTATGAATTGTTTTCTCAACAGATTAGACCGTATAAATTTATTTTTCGTAATTTTCAAGCGCGCCTTAAACCATACAACACACCGAATTTATATTACAAACTGAGATCTCGTTCGGTTAATCATGCATGCATGTTTATCGATCGAAGCGAACAGTAGTAAATTCATCAGTTCCCTGCCTATGTTTCTACTACAGTGGACCTGTCTGTTACTCTTACAGGGATGTTTTCTTTCCTTGTTCACCGATGAGCTGTAGGAAAACTATCTCTCTTTCATAGGTATTTTCACGGCTTTTGCTCCGAATAGTAAGCAAATATAATTCCTTCTTTTTTGGCTCTCAGGAGAACAACAGGTAGTACCACTCTTATGCTTCCATTAACAGTATCTCTAGAGAGGCTTCAGACTTCCTACTGTGTCCGTTTCTTTATCTCTAAAGTATCCAGACTATGGAACATACTGGTTGTGGAGATTTTCTTTTTAACCCAAAAAGCTTAACATTTTTAGGTCCCGTGTTAGTAAGTCACCTCTTACTTTAACAAAGACACCCACGGTACGTTAGTACTTAGGTCTTGAGCCTTAGTGTGCTGTCCAAAGACAAAAAAGTGGTATCAGTGTATTTTCTCACATTATGAAAATGGTTTTAATTAATACTTTTAAAAATAAGACTTTTTATTTTAAGGTCAAAATTTCTTTAAGAAGACTAAGATCAGACAGATCTTCAAGCAGGAGAACAAAATGCAGATCGGATGCAAGTACGCATTCAGACAGAAGTATATTAAAAACGGTACATCCGAAAAGGTTCCAATCCTTACATTCAGATAAACAACCTAACAGCACAGAAGAACTACTAAAATTAGTACTAGCTCAGGGAGAAGTTATACGAAGACAGCTTAAGAAATTAAGGTATGATACTATTTGTAGTTTCCTTAAGGTATGTTTCCCTCCACGCGGCCGCCGCATGCGGCTAACGCACTACGTTAGTCGCAAAGCACTCCTACTCATGTATTTAAATGTGCCTGGTTTGTTCCGAGCAGCCGTCGTATGCGTCCGCTGTCAACGACTGCGATTGATGCGACCGGACTGCTGAAGAAGCAGTGTAGCCGTAGTCGTGTCTGCGTCTGATATTTTGTTTGTGTTGTTTTGTGTGGAATGTCCGGTGTTTTTTTTAATTGTTAAAAATTAAAACTTTATTTTTTAAATGAGTTCCTGGATTTTTTTATTACGTATTTTAAGAGCTTTTAAGATCCCAAATCCAATTATGTTTCGCACTTATTCAAAAAAATCAGTTTAATGTTTTCCCAAATCCTGCCAAAAATATATTGTCTGACTCTCTCTAACATATGGTTTCTTATGAAAACTGCCATAAATATAAATTTTTCGAATAAGTGCAATACATTATTGGTTTTGGGAACTTAATAGCTCCCAAAATACATAATAAAAAAATCCAGGGCCGTATTAAAAAAAAACAGTTGATTATGGCAGCTCCAAGACGAAACGTCGGTGTATAAATCTAATAACACTATTTGTAGAACAGAAAAAGTAGCAATGGAAATGTAAAAGTTATTTTGTTACATCCATTAAAATAAAGTCACAAAAAATAAAAACGAAATCGCGAATAATCGGTTTTTTTTCCGAAAGTAAGTATTCGAAAAATTAGTTCTAAGGTGGCATTTTGATTAGCATCACTTTGCGCAACTTTGCCTCTATTTAACCGACCTCGTATCTCTTCAAGTTTCCGAGATCTTAATGATAAGACTCAAATTTGGTACACCCTGTACAGATTTACCTTAATACAATGGATAATTTTTCCTCTGGAGTTATTGGATATTCAACTCTGTTGTATGGCATGGACTTTATATCGTCTTAGTCAAGAATAAAACTAAACTGTACTTTATTCAGTCTAAAATATTGTCTTAATTTTACTTCATCCTGTTGCAGATGTCGATTTATTAATGTAGTATAACAACTCTCATCGCGTCTTTGCTGAAATATTGGATTTATAGGGGCATTGCTATGTTTCAGGTTGGCTAATTGGAATAGTATTTCGTCATCCTCTTTTTCTTCCAATAATAAATATATTGCTAGATCATACATCTCGACTCTTACCAAAGATTATTCCCTTTACACTAATAATTTTGCTATCACGAGTTTGAGCCGCGGTCCTAAGAAACCACCTGATTAAACGGCGCCCGCATGCGTTAGTCGCATTGCGTTAGTCGCATGCGACGGCCGCGTGGAAGGAACCACACCTTTAGACATAAAAAAAATACGGACGTTTTTATTTACAATAAAATTGCTTGACAACGATATGAAAATAAATGTTTTGCAAATTTAATTTTACACTGGAAACAGCGCTAGAACGACATATTAAGACAGACTTAATCATAAAGTTTATTGCCTATTAAATTTGGTTGGTTTTAGCAAGACGAATTTTAAACCATAAGGTATTTTTTATGTTATTATATTATATTAAAAGCTTTTTAAAAATCACAGAGTAATAACTTATTTAATCCTTGATACTCTTTTTTATTAATGGACAGTTTGCATGGAGCCTTTTAGAATAATAAATCCGGACACCTTCATTGCAGGGTAGACCATGCCAAAAATTTTCTGAGAAACTATTTAAATTATATCATCCTTTTAATATTTTTTTTTCGTAAAATCGTATCGAAATTATAACTTTTCAATAGTCACTTTGATGTCAACAAAACAGTCTTTTATGCACGCGTGCTTAAAAGTTACTTTTACGTGCGTACAATTTTACTAGTAAAATAACAACATTAATTTTTTTAGGCATAGTGAACACCAAATAGGTTACCTAGAAGATAAAGCACATAGAGCTAGAGTAAGAAAGCACGGCAGCAACTATCTATTAGAAACCTACTTAAAAGGACTCTCGGAAGCAGTAACACCAGAAATTGACCATATTGGGGTAGATAAGAATAGTGATAGCGGTGTGATAACAGAAGGTGATAGTGAACAGTCAAATAATACCAACTTGAAGAAATGCAGGGACGTGGAGGTAAATAAATTTCAAGTATTTTTTATTTAAATGACAAATATTCATTATATATTTATTTTTAATAACCTTAGTCCAAATTTGTTGTTAGTATTCCTGCAAAAGTTTAAACCCACGTGGGTCACACCAAAAATTTTCGCAAACTGATATACTTAAGGCACCCATGACAAAGTGGGCTGAAAACAAAATCTACATTCTTTTAAGTCTTGACATAAGCAATTGCAAGTCGATACCTTTCATCGTTAATTTTTCGTTCGTTCGAGTTTTTAGAATTTGTCTGTTAGCGTTAAAATGTATCTTACACGCAAAAATTGTCACTTTACAATTTACAATGATTTTAAAAGTGGTCTGTGCCCAAAGCAGTGCACTAAAAGACTTCGGGCTGCTTTTGGTAATAAAGCCTTATGTTCGGGAAGATTCTTTAAGACACAAATTGCGTGAAGGGCGGCCAATATCTGCTGTGAAACCATGGCTACTGTTAGACAGATGATAGAAGAAGACAATCGTATAACATATCAAATTATTCAGGGTACTTTGGAGATTGAATGACTGCAATCGAAAAGATCTTGCATTATCATCTTAAAGTTAGAAAAGGTTTTTGTCGTTAGGTTTGCCATAATTAAACCTAATCTCAAAAAATTTCTTGCTTTACGGAAATTTAAATAAAATACGACAATAATAGATTAAATGATGTCTACGACATCAACACTGGTGATAAAACATGGATTTATGCCATTGAGCCTGAATCAAAACACCAGTTGGCTTAATGGGTGTTTCCAGCTGATGGGGTCAGCTCTAGTTAAAGTTGGGAAATCCCGCAGTGTTGGGAAAAAGATGATTACGTGTATTTGGAAAAAAGGGGCCAATCACAATGATTTTATTGAAATATCAACGGACAGTTAATGCTCTTTGGTATACTAATGTTTGTTTACCTCAAATGATGGAAAAAGTTCGATAAGTGCGTCCAAGGAACAACATAGTTTTGCACCACGACAATGCGTTGTCCCATACGGCGCTGCAAATAAATCAATTTTTAGAGCTGTCGAAGTTGAAATTATTGGAACATCCACCTTACAGCCCCGACCTACCACCATATGACTTCTTTTTGTTCCCAAAACTTAAAAATAAAATGCGTGGTTAGCGTTTTTCAGATCCAAATGAAACTGTTTCCGCGTTAAAAAACCTTGTTTTGGAAGTGACCTAGAACAGTGGCATTGAAAATTTACTGATTGTTAAAAAAAAATAGCAATTTTTTCTTACAAATAGGTTCTTATAGTTTGCAGAAATTTTCGGTGCGACCTACAAATTTGCAAAGTACAGGATTGGTAGTCTATAGGCCAATAAAATGGATCTGTAGTTACTTGACCCCCACCACTAAGCATTTTTAATTTTAACCACGGAAGCCGCTATTCGTATTATTATTGACCTAACTTTAATTAAAAAAAATGACTATCGACCAGCTGTGAGGATTTGTCCTTTTTTTACGGTATTTCCACAGCTTCTATTTAAAAGGATCCCTTAGACTAATTTATTTTTTTTATAGTATTCAATGGTGCTTCAAAAGTGCTACTTGTGTAGGGTTACCAGATGTTATCCAAAAGGAGGATATGTCCTCCTTTTTTATAATTTGTTCTCCCATCCTCCCTTACCTATCGTATGTCCTTCTTTTGATATACGTCTTTACAGGGAGTGGATGACGTTGCCTAAAGAGAACAAAAACGAAAATATGACGATTTAGTTCCATGCATTGAGTTCTTCAGCACCAGAAGTGTAGAGATTGATGATGTTAAACTACATGATCAGTCAGGATCACCATTAATTTCTTAAATCGAAATTAGATGGTGGTCCTAATGACACATATTATAATTTGAAGTTACATGAACAGTGGACAATCCATTTTAAAATTGCTTAAAACATTGAATGTCTCTCAAAACTTCTGAAGATCTGCGATTTTTTTTTTTTTTGTATAAGCGGACATAACGCGAATATGGAAAGAGTGTTTTCGCTGATTAATACTCAGTGGAGCAAAGAGAGAAATAGACTGTATGGAGGAAGCGTGGAGTTAGTTAAATCTTTGATTCTTGTTCAATACAACTTCAAAAACATGTCACGTGAAGATTTTTATATCTGAATGTTCTGATTAGTTTTTTAAATTATTTGTCGAAAAATAAAGATATTCTTGCAAAAATTGACAGCTTAGCTAAATATGATTAAAATAAAGTAAATCAGATTAAAAATTCTAGTTTAATTGTGAATGTTCTCCCTTTTTAAAGTAAGTCCTCCCTTTTAGACTCATTAACTCTCATTTATCAAATTATTATCTGGCAACCCTACACTTGTGCTGCTCCTTACAGTATATCTTTATAAGCCCAACTTTGTTCGTTTCTTCTTTCCAAATTTTTTAGGTTCTGTATTAATACACTGCCTATTAATTTACTTTAGATACTCACGTCATATTCATACTCAGGCTTAACTTAAGAGTCCATTCGCGCCTCCAAAATTGGATCCAATTTGGGGTTCGGGGCATAATGTTTTTCTCAAAAACGGTATAAGTTATCGATAATTTTCAAAAACTATGTGAAAGCCAACACTTAAATCTAGGCTTCTGCTGTAATAGTTTTTTAAACTTGGATTTAGTTTTTAATATTTCCTTGAGTGAAAGTCACCCTAAAATCGGTTATGTTTAGATATTATTTTCTCTTAACTCGTCTCATATTTTAAAAACCCGTTACATCAGAGGCATAGATTATTTCTTTACCTTTAAAATGGTGTATAATTTATGTCATTTAAGTGAAAAAGAGTTACCGAAAAACGTTATCTCCTGTAGGCTTGCAATCGGAAACAACATCGCATCCATACATCGAATTTGGAAGAACCTAAATAAAATATAATATTTTTAATACGGCTATACGAAAGTTATGGTAGTGGGAGTTTGTTAGTCTCCGCTTACCGTCTCCGCGTCCTTTCGCCCGACCCTTAAGGTGTAGCGTAAATGCACTCTTAAGTATATACTATTTTTACTCTGTTTTTTATCTTTGGAGCAGCCTAAAGAGCCTTTTATAAAGCTTTAATACTAGGTACTGAGGATAATGGATTCTTAGATGTTTAAACCATTTTTCCCAATTTCATTAACGATGATTCTAATGCTAATATTACATTTTTTGTCACTTTTATGACAACGCGACAGTACCACCACGAAAGTTATACAAAAAACTGCTTTCTTTCATTAACGTCTGGGCAATATCATTCGGACATTACCTACAGTTTAACATAAAATTCGAACCACACGCGCGACGGTCATCTGACAAAAAGCCTTGTTTCAACTTGGCAAAGGCGATTGATGCTATACTTTTTTAATTAAATTCATTTGCATCTTTTTTTTTACAGCTTCTTATACATGCCCCAATTAACTAAAGAATTCATTTTTTCTTTTCTAGACGACAAGTGAAAGATTTTCACCATCTTCGGAAGAATTCGACCAAAATATTAAGGATGATGATACCAGTTCAACAGTCAGCGAGTCAACCATAAAGGAACAAGTTGAACTCCTAGATAAAATAGTAAAACTAAACAAAGCCCTTCTTAAACAAGAAGAAAGTCTTACCAAACTAGATAATAATCTAAAAAAGTACGACAGAAACAAATTAAAAGAACTGCAAAAAGCACAAAAAAATGACGAAGTAAACAAAGAACTTACGGCACTTCGGACGGACATGGCGAAAAGTGCATGTGAAATGCAACATAACGAAATAGTCCTTGAAGAAACCTTAGAAACGTTGGAAAAACGAAGAAAGCACTTGGAAAATCTTCATCAGGAACTTACAAGTGAAGACCAGGATTACGAAATGCTGCAGGCGTTGCTGTATAGTAACATGCAACGAAACAGTCGACAACAAATGGGTTATAACAAACATTACCAAACCAAAGAAATGTTGGATACCTTAGTTTAACTTTTTTTTTGTAAATATTTTATTTTTTAATTGTTAATTTAATACCAAATATTTTGTACCTAATAGTTTTATTTCTTGGATTTTTTATTAACAAATTTAAGTCTTTTGTTAAAATTTAAAATATATTTAATAAAAACAATTCCTATTATTTTATTACCACTAACAAAAGGTCTACGGGGGCATTCTGGTAAATCCTGCTACAAAAAGAAGCAGTTTAAAAATAAAACTAGTTTTTTTTTAAAAAAAAAAAAAATTTTTTTAAAAAAAAAAATTTTAAAAAAAAAATTTTTAATTTTTTTTTTTAAATTTTTTTTTTTTTTTTTTTTTTAAAAAAAAAATTAAAAATTTTTTTTTTTTAAAAAAAAAAAAAAAAATTTTTAAAAATTTAAAAAAAAAAAAAATTTTTTCCCAAAAAACCCGGAAAAAAAAAAAAATTTTTAGAAAAAAAAAAAAAAACCCAAAAAAAAAATTTTTTTTTTTTAAAAAAAAAAAATTTCAAAAAAAAAAAAAATTTTAAAAAAAAAAAAAAAAAAAAAATTAAAAAAAAAAATTTGGGGAAAAAAAAAATTTTTAAAAATTTAACAAAAAAAAAGGGGGCCCCCCCGGTTTTAAAAACCAAAAAAATTTTGGGAAAAAAAAAGGGGGTTTAAATTTAAAGGGGTTTAAAATTTTGGGGGTTTTTTAAAAAAAAAAGGGGGGGGGTTTTTTTTTAAAAAATTTTTCCCCAAAAAAAAGGGGTTTCCTTGGGTTTTTTTTGGGAAAAAAAAAATTTTTTTTTTTTTTTTCCCCAAAAAAAGGGGTTTTTAAAAAAATTTTGTTTTTTAAATTTTTAAAATTTTTAAAAAAAAAATTTTTAAAAAACCCGGGGGGGGGGTTTAAAAAAAAAAAAAAAAAAATTTTTTTAAAAAAAAAAAAAGGGGCCCCTTTTTTTTTTTTTTTAAAAAAACCCCAAACTTTTTTTTAAAAACCCCCCCTTTTTTTTTTAAAAAAAAAGGGTTTCCCCAAAAAAATTAAAAAAAAAAAAATTTTTTAAAAATTTTTTTAAAATTTTTTTTTTAAAAAAAAAAAAAAAAATTTAAAAAAAAATTTTTTAAAATTTTTTTAAAAAAATTTTTTTTTTTTTTTTAAAAATTTAAAAATTTTTTTTTAAAAATTTTAAAATAAAAATTTTTTTTAAAAATTTTTCCCTTTTTTTGGGTTTTTTTTTCCCTTTTTTTAAAAAAAAAAGGGGGTTTTTGGGGTTTCCCAACCTCTTTTTTTTTTTTTTTAAAAAGGGCCCCCTTTTTTTTTTCCCCCTTTTTTTTTAAATTTTTTTTTTAAAAATTGGTTTTCAAAAAAAAAAAAGGGGGGTTTTTTTTCGGGGGTTTTTTTTTTTAAAAATTTCCTTTTGGGGAAAATTTTGTGATTTTTTTTTTTTTTAAAAAAAAACAAAAAAATTTTTTTACAAAAAAAAAAAAAAAATTTTTTTTTAAAAAAAAAAAAAAAAATTTTTTTTTAAAAAATAAAAAAATTTTAAAAAAAAAAATTTTTAAAAATTTTTTAAATTTAAAAATAAAAAAAAAGAAAAAAAAGGGGGGTTTTTTTTCCCCCCAAAATTAAAAAACCGGAAAAAAAACCCCCCCCAAAAAAATTTTTTTTTAAAAAAGTCAGCCCAAATTTAAGTTACCAAAACTTCAGGAAAAAGAAACTACAAGGGAAAAATCTCTATATCCAAGCATACCTGTCGATGAGGCCATAGACCAGATTGCCATGAATGAAGATTTTCCACACCATGTCATCGAACTATCAGAACACTGTCCCAAAAAACATATTTCTCCTACGATGACCATTACTACCGGCAAATGGATGGCGCACCTATGGGGTTTCCCCACTATCACCAGTCATTGCCAACTTATATATGAAATATTTTGAGAAGAAGCCCTTAAGAAAAAACCCACATAAAACCCACTCTGTGGAAACGCTACGTCGATGACATATTCATTATTTGGCCACATGGAAGAAAAAATCTGGACCACTTCCTGAAGAACTGAATAAGATCCACCCCCGCATCCAGTTTACACTAGAAGTCGAAGAAAACAAAGGGGTCTACCATTCCTCGACTTTCCCTTTTAACCAGAAAGAAAAATCTTACAATTGGGTTAACAGCTTTCAGAAAACCCACACACACGAACAGATATCTAAATCCGTTCCCCCACCCCCATCACAGCTACAGTCAGTCGCCAATACCCTCATCACCAGATCCATACGTCTAATCAATCCCACAAAAACCCGGGGAAAAAAACTTAACAAAATTACCACAGCCCTAAGACAAAACAACTACAAGGAACACAACATTAGGGAAAAACTTTAAAACAGAATTCAAATACAACAGTAAAGGACAAAAGGGAAAATACATCTAAACCAAAAGCAACTTTTTCCCTACATTAAAGGTGTAAAAGACGTAATCGGAAGAATCCTGGGAAAAAATGACATATGCACAAGCTACAAACCTCAAACAACAATCCACAACAACTACAAGGCAAAAACCCGAAAACCCAAGGGGGTTTCCATAAAACCACAAGAAAAATATCGGGCAGACAAACAGAAGAATTTCCACCAGAGTCCAAGAAACAAGAATAGTGTAAAGAACAAACAAACAACATCAGCATTGTTCCAACACCACCAAGAGACTTTTTTTTTTTTTTTTTTTTTTTTTTTTTTTTTTTTTTTTTTTTTTTTTTTTTTTTTTTTTTTTTTTTTTTTTTTTTTTTTATATATATATATATATATATATATATATATATATATATATATATATATATATATATATATATATATATATATATATATATTGTTACCAAAAGTGAAGTTTTTAATGTTTAAATCTATAGGGCTTTTAAACTTAATTAAGTCAAATAAGCTATCCTACTTTAAAAAAAAATTATATAAAAATAAATTTATAATCACCTTTTTATTAAAATTAAAAAAAAAACTTAAATTAAAAATGATAAACGTTGGTTACGGTTAATTTAAAAAATTCTTATAATAAATAAAATTCACCTTCGGTTATAACATAACATAGATTTCTTTAAGAAGCACACATTCTTTTAGCTTTTTAACTTAAAACTATTGTTCTTATGTACAAAAGAAACTTGAAAAGCAAACTGCGAAATTCGATAATTTATTAAAAAAAATATATATTTTCACAAACAAAAAGAATGTATAGGAACACTCTTAAATGAAAATTTTAAAAAAGGAAATAAAATATCAGTTCTATAATAAATAAAAAATTATACAATTTTTTTCTAAATAATTTTATGTAGTTTAGTAAGCTATTAAAGGCAAACCATTATTAGGCCTGCCCTTCCTTTAGGTATTCTTATGGACATTTATCCCATTTTTATATTTTGACTATGCCTCAGAAATATTATGTGCTAATTTCAGGACAACCTATGTATTTGTTCAAGGGAGTCAGGTCTGGCAAATAAGAAAGGTGTTTAGCATGCATTTAAATTATGTTTATAAAAACAGGACTTATGTGCCAGTAATTATCCGCAAAAATAAGACATCTGACAATATTATTTCCCTTTTTTAAATTAAATACCTTTTAATTGTTTTTAAGCTTAAAGAATATTTACCAATAATTGTTACGCCCTATTAGGGCATTTAAAAAAATAAATAAATAATAAAAAAATATTGCGAACTGAAAGTCCAGATAAGGAAGTATATTAATTGTCCCCTATTTTGTATGTATTATAAATGGCGTGTCTGCGAAATTATTTGGTTGCTAGTGGAAAAAAAGAAGTCCTCTGTTTCAGAGCTTTAAACAACCACCTTGTTTGCACGAACTGTTTTCGTACTCTCGTGCCCATAAAGTGGCATGTGCATGTGGCATGTCGTTATGACCTTAACGATCTGTCGTGTGCTAGAGCTTAACTTTAAAATATGAAACCCAACCTGCCTCTGTTTAAAATTACCTTGAGGTCTCCTTCAACCCCTCTCCTTCTGAGTAAGTTTTTTAACTTTCTTTTTGTCTTTGACGATTTTAATCTTTACAACAAGAAGTGGTTGAGATCTACAAAAACTGATTTTCAAGACCTAGTACCTAAAAACAGTTATTTGCTTAGCAATCTAACCAACGAACCAAGTTACTTTCTTCGCGTTCTTAACCCCAATTCAAATCCATCATAGGTACTTCTTTTTTACTACCCACATTGAACAGTACCTAACTTCAGCTACAACCTTTCTTGGTTGCTCGGATCACTGTCTGTTCACTGTGTCATATTGTACTAATTCTGAAGCCCAGAAGTGCCACGCACTATATGGCATAATAATTCAGGACATCTAGACTAGTCTAGTATGCTACTTTTGCTATTGGAACCTCCCAATCTCTCCGAAATATGGTTAAAAACATTTTAACTACATATATAGAGATCCATAGATCTTTCACAAAAAAGGTACTCCATATCTTTAAATCAACATATTACAATTAAATAATTCAGAGGCCAAATTAATATTCTTTTAATAATCAAATAAAACATAAAGTACTTTTTTTCTCAAGTTACAGTAAATCAACAGTAAATCTTTCTGGTCATACAAAAAAGATAAAAGTATCTGAAGGATTTATCATAAATGAAAATATTCAGGTTGAACTGGAAAACTAGTTTTAATAATTATAATTTATGGTATTGTTTAAAAACTAATAACTAATCATTTGTCATTTTAAAGTCGTTTCCACCATGGCCAGAGCATATTCAAAACTGGATACAACCATATTAGGTTGAGCAACACTGGCACATCCGGGTAACAATTTTTAAGTTTGGATAATCTGATAAAATGACTAATAAGATTATACCTTTAACCAGAATTTTTAAAAAACAAAAATTTAATTATCAAAATCGTATTAAATATTTTGCAGTTATTAAAAAGAAAATAGATAATTTGCTAAAAATAGAAGTACATACTTAATACCAGGTAAATATACCTATCTCTGATACCGATTTTATTGATTATGTGTACCAATTTATATGTATAATTTCTCGGCGGTTTGAACGCAAATTCAGATACCCAATACTTATAGTTTTTGTATAAATATATAGTGTGGACCATACAGTCGCACGCTTTGAAGCAGCCTCACAAGGGTCCACCAGAAATTTCCCGTTATCCCGGTGGGCCAGCACGCACCTGTTACCATACTCTATGGTTGGCTACAATTGGCACCTTGCTTTAAATTTATTTAGATTTTAAAACACGTTCGGTAACTTCGTTGCCTATTAAAGAACCATCTACCAGATATTTTTTTTCAGAAAAAAATAGTTTCGGGGTAATTACGATTACAAGTTTACGTCTGGCCCTTTAAATTTGTCGTCGGGCTGAAAAGCCGTGTGACTACCTATGTGCTACCGAGTTCCAATATTAGTTCTTTTTCATGCTTCGTTAATTTATTTTAGTCAGAGCAAAAAGAAGAATCCATCGCGTTCCTTTATTCCAATTTAGAATAAATCGGTTAAATGTCAAATAAACATGCAAAATAATAAACTTAAAGAATAATTACACCGTCAAATTCATTGCAATTACCAGAACAAACAGGTTAAAGCTCTAAATACTGTTCATTATCGTTTGAGAAAAACACCTTGTAAGTAGTCATGATTACCGATTTTTGGAACCAAAACAATACAATTTTTCATTAAAATTTTGTCCCATAATTTTTTTCGACGTGAATTTGCGTATAGGTTTGCTTCACAGAAAAATAAGCTGCTATCATGTTCTTTTTAGTACGATTTTTGGTTAGTCCTTGGGATTTGTAATAAACAAAATATGATTTTTCATAGTTAGCTACTATTATAGCTTTTTTCTAATTTTATGTTTTTTTAAACTTTCTCCTAAAACTTTTTTATCCCTGATGCTTTGGGTACAATATGGAATAAAAAAAAAATTCTACAAACTTTCAAATGGTGCTTGGTAAAGGTATATCAAATTAATAGTAACCAAGATATGATATTTTAAAGTTAAAAACATGAACTAATACAAATTTTTATCATTAAACCTTCTGTGTCATAAGGTTTGCTTAGAAAAATGGTAAATGCACCAAAGGATGAAAAGGAAACCATGGCTGCAGGAAGTTGGGATTAAACTGCTTCATGTTCTGCAAAGAATGTATGAGCGTCAACTGTGAGAACGGAGATGTAACTATATTACCAGAAGATGTTTGGCACTGTATTGAATATCTTTAAAATAATTTTAATAATTTAATCGTTAAATATAAACAGTTCAGTCAGCAAAACAAATAATTGTAAGACGTTTTCTGTAAGGAATAATTTAATTTGTTTTTTTTTTATTTTCCAATCCTACGTAACTTGTTTACAAAATAATGATATGATACAATAGAAAAAAGTCGTCATATCATAAGGTATATACCAAAATTAAAAGGAAAAAAAATTATAGAAGAAAGTTATTTTATATAAATAATCTTGAGTTGTTCATTTTTCTTAAATGGAAGAACTAATTCACAAAGTATATATTTAATCCATATTGTCTATTATTAAACATACCTCATATTTACATTTAAATCTAGTGGACTTGATTAAATTTGTTGAAAAGTTTTCCTGTTCTTCATTGTTGTTCGGCAATGCCTTATGGGCCCTGCAAGCGATGTTTAATTTCTCGGGCCCCAAAATCGCTTCAGCACGCGGTTGCTGCTATCTTTAAACGACTATTTTTAACTTTTCAGCAGAAAATATAAAAATTGTAAAATGGTACACAGTTCTGACACGTTTAACGATTAATAAATTTATTCATCATCTTAATGCCTAAAACTAATTTTCTGTTGTAAAATGGGCTGATAACTTGCTTTTAAATTATAAAATCCCACGTCATTTTGGAACTAACTAGACAACCTATTTCTGTTAGTATTTACACATCTACGATTGACATAGGTACAACATGTTTAATAATTTATTGGTAAGTAACAAACCCTTGGCAATATACACGAAAATTGCGACAATTTCTTTGAGGGAAATTGTAAAGTGTCTAATTTTAACTTTATCCGCGTTACATGAACCAATATCTTTTTTGTCAAGCAACGACTATGAAATTATTAGTCATTTTGTAGTTCTAAAAACTTGAAGATCAATAAAATTATAATCCAATATTAAAACATATCATTATAATAAATTTTTAAAAACCCTATATTAGATAAAGGTATGGAGCTCTTAATTTTCGGCCTACTTAAAATGATGAATAATATTTTCAACATAACTGATAACGAAGTCATTATCTTTTCTAATAATTGCCTATCTAGTCATTGTTTTTCTCGCAGTAAAACCTTTTAATTTTTGTATTTATAAACACAAAAATATCACACTGTAACCACATGAATTTTTAAGTTTTTAGGAGTAAAATAATACAGCTAAAAGTTATTTATAACACTAAAATCTTATTAGTATAAACAGTGAATAAAACGAATTAAAAAGAACCAAAAATGTCACACCACCATCATGGCGGAGGACATCATTTTGGACCACCAGGAGGAGGGCATCATCATTTTGGACCCCCGGGAGGTGGTCACTTTGGACCTCCCGGACATCATCATGGTCCTCCACCTGGAACTGGATTTGGATTCGAAACTCATCATCATCACCCTCATCACCATCACGGACCTCCACCATTTATTCCACCACCGCCACATCACCATCATCACAGGAATGGTGAACCCTGTTGTTGTATATGTACGATTATGTAAAGACACATGTAAAGATCTAAAGAATTTTATGGTTTAAAATTATTCTTTTTTTAAAAACTGTCCTGTCTACACTACACTTTTTAAATAGTTTTTTTTTTAATTTTAGAATAAACCAAAAAGTTTAATGTGTAATAATTAGTTTTTAATAAAAAACAAAGCTTTAGTGACAATATCTTTATAAAAGTAAGACAGCCTTATAGTTATTATCAATTTATGTTTTTAAAAATACCTGAAGTAATAAGTAATAAAGATTGAAGTTATATTGTGTTTTTTTTTTAGTAATTATTATGGAACTGCTGTAATAAATTATCTAGAAAATCATTTATTTCTACGAGCACGTATTGTACATTAAATAAAGAAATAAAAACAACGTTATAACAAAACTTTAATACATTAAAATGAGAATAAACTTCGTCTACGATGTTGTCAAACATTTGATTTAGGCGCACGGTGGTGCACCAGGCCATGCTCCAGGCTGATGCACGCAGTGTGTATATTACACGAAAGGTTTCGGCGAAGTTTTCCTTTATCATAACTTCGTTATCGTTTCACAAAAAGATATGAGATTTAGTATGTACATTCACATAAGTATTCTAATTACTAGTGCAGAAGTTAAGAAAAATATACTAAGATATTCGATTTTGAAAATCGCATACTTTCCTAATGACTAATTGACTGACTCACTCTTTGACTCATCAAAATTATGGGGCACTTTTCGAGAGAGTAAAAATTTAAAACCTGTTAAAACCGAAAAGCTGAATTTAGGATATGGATAAGGATAAGGATATATTTCTACTGCTAATAGGGCCCTATTAAATTAAGCTCTGACTAAAATATTGTTTTATATTTTCAGCTTCAACTTATTACACAAAAAAATTTAAAAAATAACGCTGAAAATTAAAACAATATTTGTAGAGAAAAAACTCAATAAAGGCTTTAAAAAACTAAAAAGGCAAACAATATGGGATTAAAAGTCAACGAGGAAAACAAAGTATAGGGATAGACCGAACATTTCAAACACGTGGTGGGATTTTTTGATACCGGGGGCATTAAATATCATATAACAACGTTAAATAGAAATGAAGATCCCAAAAGGAAAAAAATTTACTAGAAACCCCGAATTAAGATCAAAATCCTGACCAGACAAAAAAAAATAAATATTTATAAAACTTTAAATAAGAATTTAACTTATGCTAGGAAACATGGATCATGCCCAAAAAGTTATACTTAATCTTTTTAAAAAAGAAAGATCTTTAAAAAAATTTTGTGCAATCGGGGATAAACAAACGTTGCATGGGAGGGAGACAAAGATAAAGAACAATTATAGCCAAAAGTCAAAAAAAAGTAAACAAATTAAATGGGGACATGTCCAGAGAGAATGACTTAGGTATTAAATGGTCTGGGGAAAAAACCTCCAAAAAAAAAACCACTTGGGGGCCCAAAAATGGGGCGGGATTTATATCCGAAGGACCTTCAAACCCCGGGGGGGAATGGGGAAACCCCCAGGGGTCGGGGGAATGGGGGAAATTGTTTTAGGGGCCCCAAAACCCACCCTGGGGTAGAGAAAAAGAGGATGGTAAAACACAAAACTGCCCCTTTTAACCACTGCTTGGGCCATTTCCCCCCCTTTTTCTTATTAAAGAACCTTGATCCCCAAGTATATATTTTTTTAGTGATGACCCCCAAAAGGCACTTTGACTTATAAATTTCCCCCATTTTGGATTGTGATAAGAATCACCTCTCTTATGGCTGTTTTGCTAAAAAATCCCCAAAAAGCTTCACTAGAGGCGATGGTGCCAAGGGGGCCAATACCCTTTACCGCAAATATAAAGTGAAGTTTAAAAAACGAGGTTATTGGTTTAAATGGGTTTGGGATCACCCGCGCCATACGAATTTGTTTTAAAAAAAAAAGTACCACATGTATAAATTTTACCAGTCTGGCACTGCCAACCAGTACAAGGCCGGAGTCTCACGCTCCATTTAGATCCGATCATCCAAAATATTTTGATTGGTCAGAACATTTTGGGGCCATTTTTCGTCCAATATTTTAACATTTTATCCGACGTCGGATGGAGTTAAAAATTTTTAAATTTTTTACGATGTCGGACGTTTTTCTGGTTTTTAACCTTACTTTATTTATTTTGTTGGGGAATTTTTTTTAAAAAGGGGGCCAAATTTTTGGGGGGCCCCTTTTTGGGGGGCCCCCCCCCCCAAAAAAAAAAACCCCCCAATTCCAAAAAAATTTTTTGGGGAAATTTTGGTTTTTTTTCCCCCCAAAAAAAATTTTTAAAAAAAAATTAACCCAAAACCGGGGGGAAAACCCCTTTTTTTTTTTTTGGGGGCCCCGGGAAAAAAAAAAAAAAAGGGGGGGGGGGGGCCCCCCCGGGGGGCCAAAAGGGTGGGGGGCCCCAACCCCCTTTTAAAAATTTGCCCCCCCCCCCCTTTTTTTTTTTTCCCTTAACCCCCAATTTTGGGGGTTTTTTTCCCTTAAAAGGGGGGGCCCCTTTTAATTTTTTTTTTGGTTTAAAAACCCCCCTTTTTGGGGGGTTTTTTTCCCTTTTTTTTTTAAAACCGGGGGAAAAAGGGCCCCTTTAAGGGCCGGAAAAAAAATTTTAAAACCCCCTTTTGGGGAAAATTTTTTTTTTGGGGTTTTTTTTTTAAAAAAAAAATTTTTTTTTTTTTCCCTGGGGGCCAACCAGGGGGGGGAAAAAAAAAACCCCTTTTTAAAAGTTTTTTTTCCCCTTTTTTTTTCCAAAAATTTTTCCTTTTTTGGGGGGTTTTTTAATTTTTTTTTTGGATTTAAGGTTTTTTTCCCCCCCTTTTTTTTTTTTTTTGGTTTTTTTTAAAAAAAAAACCTTTTTTTTTTTTTCCCAAAATTTTTTTTTAAAAAAAAACCCCTTTTCCTTTTTTTTTTTTTCCCCCCTTTTTTTGGGCATTTTGGGTTTTTTTTTTTTTTTTTGGGGGGGGGGGTTTTTTCAATCAAGGGCCCCCCCAAAAAAAAACCCAAGGGGGGGGGGGGGGGAAAACCCCCTTTTTTTTTTCCTTAAATTGGGGGGGGGGGTTTTTTCCCCTTTTTTTTTCCCCTTTTTAAAAAAAATTTTTTTCCGCCCCTTTTAGGTTAAGGGGTTTAAAAATTTTTTTTGGGGCCCCCTTTTTTTTTAAATTTTTTTTTTTTTTTTAAAAAATTTTTAAAAAAAAAAATTTTTTTTGGGGAATTTTTTGGGGGTTTTTTTTTAAAACCCCTTTTTTTTGGTTTTTTTTTTTTTGGGGGGAAAAAAACCCCCCAAAAACCCTTTCCCCCTTGGAAAATTTTTTGGGAATTGTTTTTTTTTTTTTTTTTTTTTTTTTTTTTTTGGGGGGGAAAAAAATTGTTATTTTTTGGGGGGAAAAAAAAATTAAATTTTTTTTTTTTTTTAAATAAAAAATTTAAAAAAGGGAAAAAAAATTAAGGGGGAAAAAAAATTTTTTTTTAAAAAATTTTTTTAAAAAAGGGGGAAAAAAGGGGGGTTTGGGGGGGGTTTTAAATTAAGAAAATTTCCTTTAAAAAAAAAAACAAACCGTTTTTTACAAACTTTTTTAAGATGTTATAACGCATAGATTTAACAACGCCAAGGACACAGACCAAGGGGCATCAGATGTTAAAGGGAAACAGACTGCTGACTATAATATCATTTTGGTTTTTAGAAATAGCTTGGAACAGGGAATCTTTAGGGAGGAATCTTGCTTTTGTTTATTGAGTTTGAAAAACGGTAGAAAAGAACCTAAAAGAAAGGCGGAATCCAAGTTTTTAAAATGAGGGGGACATGCTTATCACACGGATTTAATGGTATGGGAAAAAAACGAAGGGGGGGCACCCTTCACTTTAGTCTTTAATAGTGGGGAATAAGGGTTTTTTAGTTCATTCGGCAAATTTTGTGGACTATGATATTTTTTGTATCGTGTCCTTCCATATCTTGGGACGAACAAAAAAAGATTATAATGAATTTCTTTTAAACAATTTTTCTTTGAATATTGCGAAACAAGGGCGCTTATTTATTTTAAGATAAGAAAGACTCAAAATTGATTATACTGTCAGTATAAATTTGTTTTAAAAAAAATTTTCAAAAAAAAACAAAAAAAAATTTTATTTAAAAACAGAAATAAAATTGTTCCTTTTATAGTCAAATTAAATTTTTGATAATTAAAAGGGGAATTTTAAGATTTAAAAAAAAATTTTTTAATTCAAATGTATACATGGGTATATTATTAAATTTTGGAATATAAAATATCCACATAATATAATCTAATGGGGCTTCCAACCAGATATACAAAATTTTATAAAGGAAAATTTTATCCCTTTTTGGTTTTACTGTATGTGAAAAGAAAATAACAGGGAGCTTTAAAAAAAGGAATCTGATAATAACAGACAGCCAAGCGCCCGGGGGGCAAAAACCCCAAGGGAGCCCGGACAGGGGAATGCCAAAAAACTAAATCCGGGAAACGCAACAGAGAACTTTTTGGGGATCAAGCATTTGGAAAAAGAGGCAACCAAAGCGGATGCTAAAGATAGAATTATCAACAACATTTTTTTAAAAAACCCCCTTTGGGAGTAAAAAAACCACACCCGAGGGCAAACCGAAATGGATCCGAAATAAACACAAGGAATACTGGGGAAACCTCAGTAGAATTTGACATGAAATAAGCTTCATAAGGGGCACATCCAAAAGAGCGAAGGAAGAAGTACTCAGACAAAGTAGGAAAAGACTTCGCATGACAGTGGGGTTGCTAACAGGGCATGAAAACCCTAAGGGCCCACACAAGATAGGCTTTACAAGTTGCAGAATGGGAGGGGGGGAAAAAACCCCAAACCATACCCCTTTTGGGAAGAAAAAAATTGAATCACAAAAAACAGGCTTTTTTTTGGGAACCGGAAAGAGACCACAGGAAACCCATCAAAAGGGAGAGTACACCTTTTTTTGTACTGTTTTTTTTAAACAAGCATTTTAAAGGGGTGTAAACACAAATTAAAATAAAAAAAACTAAAGAAAGTATAGTTATTGAAAAAAAGAAAACGAAAATAAAGAAAAAGCCCTTAATTAAAAGGGTTTTTTTTAACAATTATTATAATATCAGTAAAAAAGGAACGAAGAAGCGGGGGGGTATGGAGTGATACACGTATAAATCATTTAAATACAATACAATTTAATTGATATAAAATTGTATATATGGGTGGGCCCCAATTGAATAAAATTATAATCTTTTTGTATAGTAAAGAAGTAGTGATGGCTAACCTCTCAATCAGCTCATTTTTTTCCTTTTGGGACGTCCATGACATTTGAGCTCCTTTTTAATTGCACAAATAGGCTTAACTAAAATTTTAAATTAGTGAAGCACCATCAACGTTTTTTCAAAAAAGATTTAATTGGGGGGATAATACTGCACCCCGCCATTGTCGTCAAAACAGTCAAACTTTTAATTCCCCTTTTCAACATGGCGACTGCGCTTGCGCTTTTCACATGATGAAAAAGGCTATATACCACCAGTCTCAGGGTTATTAAGGACTTGTAGAAGAAACAAGACTAATGGGGGGTTGGTATAAAAGCTAATGGGGGAAATTTGGCACAAAAAAACCCAAGATGCCTCCTTCTAGGCCCCCGGGGGAAAAAAGAAGAAGAATGTATGTTTTTATATTCTCATGTTCGTATGTTCGTATGTTTGTATATTTTTTTTTATCATTTGTGACAGCTCCCGAAGAATTTTTCATGTACATATATATAATATATGCTAGACATATACATATACATACATGCTCCTAAGTACCAGAGTACCGGGTGCCCGGGGTTTTTAGGGGGGTTTTTAACCCATCTTTTCCCTGTTCCATCAACGCTGTCCAAGCACTGAAACATGCAAATATTGCATTTCCCGCCCTTTTAGACAACGCGGTAGTGCCACCACGGACGTTATTTTAAATAACTACTACCTATATATGTCTCCCCGGCGAGGATTCGAACCCGGATCGCCGGCGCGGCGAGTCGAGACTCTGACCACTACGCTACCGAAGAGACAAATTTGTAATCTTAACTTTGTTAATTTTGGTACCAATAAACTTTAGATCAGATCAATTGTTATTAGCTATTTGTTTAAGAATGTTGACTTTATCTCTAAAATTAACATGTGAAAGGGGGAAAGTTAACAATCTCTAAATATAACACTTAAAGGCTGTCATTTTATGTTTGTGGGGATGGTCAAAAATATTGTTAATAATGTAATTATTTTGGGTAGCTTTTCTGTAAATTTTAAAAAATAGATTGTTGTATGATCTAAACATGGTAAATTGTCAGTTTCTATTTCAAAAGTAGCATTTATGTTAGAATATACAGTGTTAATTCTATTTAACAAGTTGTCAGCGACTGGGAAAAAGAGAAGAAGAATGTATATATTGTATTGTGGAATATTTCGATAACAAATATAGCACAAATAGTATATCTAAATGATGCTTAATGAATATTAAAAATAAATGGGCTGTTGTTAGTGATGCGCGATGTTCATCGATGGTCTAGAAACATCGATGGTTGGTTGATCGATGATCGATGTTTTGCCATCGATGGTCGGGTATCGAAAACATCGATGATAACATCGATGTTGTCTTCTAACATCGATATTTTTTGCAAAGGTAAAAAAAAATAACAATGTTTTAAAAACAAATAATCTTAAGGATATACTAAAATTTTTTTATGATGTGTCTTTCTTTGTTATCTAAAGTTTGGTAAAGACATAAAGGTTTTGCCCATTTATTTATAAATAAATAATAATTAAATGTTATATAAGATTCAAGAAGTCTCTTAAAAAAAAGTATAAAAAATTTAAACATACGTTTAAAACTGCTTTAAGCGAACTTAATCTTTATTTATACATACTACCTGCAATTTTGTATATAAACTAAGACCTATATTATGAGAATTAATATTATTAGACAAAATTAATATAATTAATATTATTGAATGAGGAAGTTGCACGTTTTTTAATTTTTTACTTATAAAGTTTCTAAAACTATAAAGTATCAATTGCCATATATTTTTCTAATTTTCAACTTACTGTTGTTCTATAAAAAAATGTTAAAATCCAAATTAATTTTCTCCGCGCCAAAACGCATCTCGCAAACAAGGATAGCTTGCTGTGATGTCACGATCCGGTATCGGTCAAAACGACTCTCTATCACACTCTCTGTTTTGCTTGTCATTTAAGCGGCATCAAGGTGATTGGGCGTGTTTCTTGAGTGCCGTTTTTATTTGCTTTCGTTGTACTAACAAAATATTGTTATTTTATAATTGTTTTAAAAACTAGACTTTATTTATTATGACTTCTACTGAAGCTGGATTTGTCCAAGGGCAATTTGATAACTTGCCAAAAATTGATGCATTATCAATGTTTACATTTTTGGGAAATGGGTTAAAAGGAGTTGGGAGGGAGCTGAGTTAAAAGGAGTAAAAGCTACAAGGTATGTATTCAAAATTAAATATTATTTTAAAGTAATAATACTATACGTAGTGCAGTGCTGTTTTATAAAGTAAAGGTAAAAACTTTGGTAAAAAGATAACCTTAAAACCTAAATAATAGGTTTTGTAAAATGATACCTTATCGGTCTTACCGAAGGGATCTTATTAAAATAGTTTTTTTCCACTTTGTAAGTATGTCTAATTATTAAATAAAAACCGAGAAAATGATATTTAATATATGAGAAATGTTGTCTGTTTTTAAGGCAAGTTAAATATTAGGTACTTACATTAAAATGATCTTCGCAGATATGTAGAGTAGATTTTACACTTACTGGACTTTTCTTCAAATCCCTCTTCATCGCTATACAGCAGTTCTTTCGTATTTTTTCATCTTTTGAAACGTTAAAAAATAATTTGTTGGGGCCGGTTTTTGTTGTGGAACTACATAATGGCACTACACAACATTTATAGTATTTATGTTTCGGGCCTCTTAAATCCTCTGTTACATTCATGTTCTCTCGTTTAAACTTTAAACCGGCTATCGTCACACACTAAATCAGCTTTAATATTAATATATAATTAAAAAACTCGTCGGCCAGCGCTTGGGCCAAGCGTGGGCCGACACTTTGTTTATCGGATCTTGACGTCACACGTGGCTTAACCAATCATAGAGTGTTTTCGTTGACCTTGTAATATTTAAAATTTAAATAATTAATTATTTAATAATCGCTTAGTTTTAAAATATTTTACAAGCACATATCAACTTTTAAAGGCATTTACTGAATTTTAAATAGGTTTTCAATAAAAAAAATGCAACTTCCTCATTATATTATGTAATTAATTCATATAATTCAATATTATTATTTATTACAGAAAAATAAGTAGTCACCCCTGATAATGAATCTTTCTTAATTCCGAGCCGAGCCGCACTGCGCTTAAAGATCAAAGGGTCGTGGCTCTTTTGGCGGCGCCTTTGGAGTTGGCGATACGCTATGGATGCTAATAATGCTAATAGACCATAAACGAACCATCGCATCGTACCATCGATGTTAGAAAAACATCGATGTTGTATGATGTTGTATGTTCGATGTATCGTTACCATCGATGGTCAGGTTTCGATGTTACCATCGATGTTTAACATCGATGTTTGGCTTCGATGTCGCAACCCTAGCTGTTGTCACTGCAAAAGAAAGCAGTTATCTGATTTTATGATGATCATGTTTTATATCCAGAATATCATTAGCTCCCTCTCTATCTTCAGTTCATAATTATGGTATTTTGTTTGCAAAACATTTTAACTTGTATTTTTAGTAGATATGATAAAAGTTATCTTTTTTTAATAATAAGTGCTTATCTCATTTTTAGTCAAAAAATAATGGTGCATTAAATCTGTTCCTACGCTTAGAAATACCTTTAAAATTTATTGATTAAATGTACTAAAGAACAGTTAAAATTTATTTACAAATCAGTGCAATCAAAATTATAAATTGTTAATACTGAAATGCCACATAGCGGCCCGGGTCACCATGGAGGCCCTCCACCACATCACGGACCACCTCACCATCACGGACCACCTCACCATCATGGACCTCCACCTTCGGGACCACATCATCACCATGGTGGACAAGAACCATCCTGTTGTGTCTGTAATATCTTATAATGGAATTACCTCTGATGGATAAAAATGTTTAAATTAAATAAAATTTAAGTAAACAATTATAACTGATTGTAGTAAATAGTACATTTTATAGCTCATTTAAACAATTAACAAGTCTATAAAAAATTTGCATAATAAAATAATAATTATTAATATGATTCGAGTTTTTTCTTTCTTTTCTTCGAGCCTTGATTTCTATATTTTTACCTTTTTTAATACATATAAGCCAAGCTTTTCTCTCTCGCCCCAACGTGCTGATTAGTCAAGAAAAGGGGTATATACCACGCCGTCGGTCAATCAACATGTTGGAGCAAGAGAAAAAAGTTTTTCTGTGATTCTTCATTTCGCACGGCCAAGCGGTAAGGCTTACTCTGGTAGATACAGTGACGTATATTGGCTACAAAAAGTGACCCAAGTGTTTTATTTAAAAATTTGATAGGTAATCGCAGAAAACCGTATACGGCAGGTTCGGTATTCTACTATTTTACTCTTTTTATTAAAATTATTGATACTCAATGATTTTGGACACTTTTCTGAATATAGCAACAGTGGCGCTAATGCAAAATACTTCGTTTTTAATAAATTAATAAGTAAACAAACTTGCAGAACCAGAAAGTAAATAGGGATACTGCGCTGGGTAAAATAGGTAAAACAAGTTACTGCAAGATCACATACAAAATTAAGTATTTTTTTCTGGATATTTTTGATAGAAAATAGAAAACTTAAAAAAGAAGAAACGGTTAAAAATATTTAATAGTATACTAAATTAAATTAATTTATCAATATTTATACCTAAGGCAACATAGGAACAAAATATTCGCGTATATATAGAAACAAAAAAAAAAAAAAATATATATATATATATATATATATATATATATATATATATATATATATATATATATATATATATATATATATATATATATATATATATATATATATATATATATATATATATATATATATATATATATATATATACAACTCTGCAAGTCAAATGTAAAAAATATAACTTTTTCATACTAGAAATATAATTTACAAAATATTGTATCAGAATAGGAATCTGAGGTATCTTTTCCTCACATGCATTTTTAATTTTTAGATTTTTGAATTTTTTAAAATGGTTTTCGTTAAGCTTGCAAGTTAAATAACACTTTTTTTTTGCTTAAAGGTCCAGTCTTATTAAAAGTAAGAGAAAAAAAAGGATTTTTTTTATTGCTTGAAAATTACTTTCAAAAGTAGCAATATTGGGAGTTTTGAAGACCATTCTCTCTTTAATACAACAATAAACTACTTTTTAGTTATTTTTTAAGCGGCGCAGCTGAGTTTGGTTATCTAGTGCCTTAAGCCGGAGTCTCATGCATCCGATTTCCGACGATCCGATCATCGAAAATATTTTGATTGGTCAGAACATTGTGGCGCCACATGTTCTGACCAATCAAAATACTTTCGGATGATCGGATCGTCGGAAATCGGATGCATGAGACTCCGTCTTTAACTGAGGACGCAGGAAAGCGCCATCTAGGGACAAATGGACAACTCTTCTTCCTTTAAAAAACGTGTGATTAACAGTACGACAATAAATTTGGAGATGTCGCATGCTGCTATATTTTACTAAGGCTTGGAATAGACCAGTTCAAAGTTCTAAAAAGACTAAGGATATTTTACGATAATATTTCGATTTAGAAGGAATAGTGAAAAAATAAAATTAATACGTCTGAAACTAGGTTGTAAATTTAGCAAATTCTGCTTCAAATGAGGCTATTTCAGCCCAACCATCAAAAAATTTCGCTACAAATAGCGGAATTCCGGTACAAACGGCAACACTGAACATTGCCAACCTCTAACCTCAAATATTGACACATGTCAGACATTTTAAAGAAAAAAATCTGACATAAGTACTTTATAACGTCAAATAAAATATTACTATAATAAATGCTTTTTAAAAGCAATAAAAAAAATAGCGGAAAGGATTTGTGGATAACTGGTCTTAAAAACACTTGCTCTATTTCGAGAACTTAGGCTACGGTGTCGTGCTCGAAAAATCGCGCGTGTTTTAAAGACCTTAATATCCACTTATACTTTAATATACTATTTTTTCTTACTTTAAAACATTTTTTTACACTTTATATGTTTAACAAATGTTCCGCACCTTTCTGAGAGACAGCATATCTTGATTCTTGTTAAAAACAGATAAGGTCTGGTCTAGGAGTATAGAGCACAGCACAGCATTTTATTATTTTATATTCATTAGGTATGTTCAGACGTCGAGGCAATGATCAAGGGGGCGCAGAGAGGGGCAGTCGCTTCCCCTGGCCCTCATCTGGCTAAGCCACTGATAAAAAAGGAGCAAAAATATTTAGAAAATACTAACTCAAGAGCCACACTATGTTCAGTTGTGGTGTCGGTAGTCAAATAGTGGAAAATTACCCACAAATAGAGCACGGGTCTGTGTTTTAAGATGTTGCTAAAAACTATGAAGTTTGTATAAGATTAAATTTTGATCTAGTC
Source organism: Listronotus oregonensis (assembly GCA_019359885.1). Taxonomy (NCBI): domain Eukaryota; kingdom Metazoa; phylum Arthropoda; class Insecta; order Coleoptera; family Curculionidae; genus Listronotus; species Listronotus oregonensis. Next base: position 11,692 of record JAHBCN010006454.1, on the reverse strand, counting down.
GCGTTCTTTTTCATGTAATGTTTGCTTCCCATTCTGTAATGTTATTTTAACTTGTTTTGCTTTGTGACATTTTAAAAATTTAAAAATAAATAAAAATAACCACCAAGTTTACAAATAACTGTCATTTTCATTGTAATTAACGTTTTCCTTACGAAATGGTGAAGGTACCTTAACATTATTTTCTTGAATTGCGTAAGCAACTCACCATGCTACTCTATGTTTTACTTTGTATATGTCGTGGTCTTATAGTGAAATCCGTCTTTTTACAAAAATGCCAGTCATTTTATGAAGTGAAGTGTCGACATATGGTATAAAATAATTAACCTACACAATCTGCCAAGGCTTGTCATGAAGAGCCGGCACTGTTTCGTCCTATTGTGTATACCACGATCTGCACAATTGTAAGAGTTGTACTTTCGTCCTTAATTTTTTTTTTTAATCAATAAAAAACCAACCCGCTTCTTTACGAAATGCCAATCATTATATTTAGTCAGATTATCTTACGACACAATAGAACAAGTTCATCATAAGATAGTCTAGCTTGTTTATTATACATTATAAATCGAAGTTTCATGGAGTGACCGGGATTTTTATAAACAGACGGATTTCACGTAGTATTGTAAAACATATACAGATTGACTAAACTTTGTCTAGGAATAGGATTTCTGTGTAACTAAGAGAGTAATTATTAGAAATATGTGGATAGAAAAGAAATGAAGCATACACATGTGTTGCCACGTTGTTTGGAGGGAAAGTCAAAGCGCCGTTTAAAAACCTCGTGACAACGTTTTTATAAAACGTAAAGATTTTATTGTGTATCAGAGAAGGACGGACAAACTCAGATGACGCAAAAATTCCCACCTTTCTTTGAAAGGCGGGACATCAAGTAGGCTGCCCCCCTCTTCTATGTGAATGTTGTCTCCGCACCGCGCACCGTCGAAAATTCGCCAGCGCTTCTCAGTCAGCGTTGTACTTGCTATTACAATTGTACTAGATCTATTACAATTAGACACTGACTATTACGCTATTACTACAATAGCTAAAATCCGAATAATCTATTACATTTTCATAAAAATCTGGTTTAATCAATAAAACCCAACAACACAACAATCCAAACAATAATAAATTAATATTTAATAAAAACCACTTAAAAATTTTGGTTTATGGGCCCTCTGAGTAGTGCGAGAGATCTCTATTCGATAAATAATGCACACGCCGGCACGCGGGATTCCGCCAGATTCCGCAGGGAATCACCGCGTCAATATTTTGTTTCTTGGGATTCACCGAGGTATCGAGTTTTTGATTCTTTTAATCTTTTCTCCTATTTAAAGCTGCATTCAGCATTTAAGATATCCGCTTCCTTTCCTTCAAAAACTGCAGCCATGAAAGCCAAGGGAGAGTTTCCAGATTTTCCGAAAATAGGCTTTTCAAGGGGTTTTTGGGAAAAAATAGTGTAAAAAGTGCCTTTTTGTTATAACAATGTAAATTTAGTGCAAAGTTTGGTAATAAAGCATGGTAAAATTCGGTAAACAAACCAATCCTAAAAATTGAAAAAAAATGTAATCTGGTACAATCTAGTATATTTTTGGGAGCAATTTTAGTACATTTGTTTTATGTCAAAAGCACAACGCTGTTCTCAGTATCTCAGTCTCAGTGTCTCATCAGACAGTGGGATGCTAGCGCTTGCTTTAGGTTTTTTATTTTTATTACGTAAAGGGACCAAATTACTTGGCTAATCATTGTTATCTTTTAATGTTACTGTCAAGTAAATTAAAAAGAAAACTCTGATGTTTTACTATTCAAATTTTACATGCCTTCGGCGTAAAGATAAAAGGTAATATTCTTAAATAATAAAAACAAATTTCAAATAACTATTAAAAATAAAATGTAATTCTAAAAATAAAATAAAACGTAATTCTTAAAAATAAAATAAAACATCTCAAATGCTTTAAAGAAAAAACTAGATTAAGTGCTCAAAAAGGCCTCCCCCTTGAGCTTCACAATAGCCTAGCCTATTGTAAAATTCTTGGCGTACTTTTTCAAATACGTTGGGAGGTATATTTTGACAGGTGTTCTGAATTTTGAGCCACAATTCCTCCAAAGTTGTCGCCCTTTCATGCTGATGTCCGAATATTATCTCTTTTAAATAACCCCATAAGAAAAAGTCATTGGGCGCTAAATCGGGAGATCTTGGTGGATATCTTATTGTGCCTCTGGTAGCAATAATTCTATCCGGAAAATGTGTATTTAAAAATTCGTGAACTGCTCCACTATTATGCGCCGGGCAACCGTCTTGTTGAAACCAAATGTCAGCTAGGTTGACATTTAAATTCCTCAGGGCCGGTAATATTTGTTCTTCTAACAATTGTAAATAGCGTTGGCGATTTAAGTTGCCATCTATAAGAAATGGCCCTATAATAGTGTTACCCAAAATTCCCGCCCAAACATTGAGTTTTTGCGGATATTGGGTTCTTAAAGGTATACTCAAATGTTTATTTTCCTTCGACCAATACCGAACGACTGAAGGATTGTGGTGGCCGTGAAGAGAAAAAGACGTTTCATCCGAAAAAAGAATATTCTGTAAAAACTGATCATTTCGATCAATTTTTTCTCTCATAGCTTCACAAAACTCCATTCGTCGAATTAGATCTTCCGGAAAAATTTCTTGAGTTTTTGTACCTTAAAAGATTTATAACCATGTTTTTTTAAAACATGCTTAACTTACTTTGGTACACCAACCGCTGGCTACTTTCGTACTAGAGCAAGGTTCGCTTGCTTCGACGAAAGCACAAATATTTACATCCCTTTCAAGTTGAGTTTGATCTCCCCGGTTTTGTTCCTCATTGCAATAACATTTTTTACAAGAATTGATGCAACCAGATGTTTCAAACCTTTTAAAAATATTTAAAATTGTTTGAGAAGTCGGCACGGGTTGATCTGGATAATTAAAAATAAAACGCCCAATGACTTCTTCCGCGCTTTCAGCAACACAGTACCATTTAATAATATTAATCTTTTGTTCACGAGAATACATTTTTTAAAAGATGCCTTTTACTTAAACACACCGAAAGCCTAAGTAAAATGAATCCAGCCAGCTGGCTGAAGAGAAAGGTTTACCGACGAATTACCCTCCAAACCAATGACACCTCTGGCATACCCCTCCAAACTAATTTAATTGAGAGTTACCTTCGACACGCCCTCAAAGAGGTGGCAACACTGGTTAATGCTCATGGTTAGTAATTTCTTTTCCACTCACATGTTTCTCTATCTATCGCTCTTGGTAACACAGAAATCCTATTCCTAGACGATGTTAGCATCAAACACTGAAATTCGTCGTTCTCTGAGATGACTGGTCAGTACATGTATTACCGGCCAAAAGCATAAAAAAGTATATGACCAACAAGAAGTAACTATTTAGTCATTGCCTAAATGCCCAGGTAAACAATAAATGTAAAATGATTATTACGCAATTTAGTATATTCACAATTCTTTTTAATATCATTTTCTTTTTGTATTTTTTCTTATTTGGGATTTAGGGAGCCAATATAGCCAGCCAGGCTGAGAGCGATGTTAGCTCTTTGGTGAATTGTAATGTCAGGTTTTATTTTATTGACGTTTTCCTTACAAACATCTGAACAGTCTTTTTATGCTTTAAGAGCTTAAAAAAATTTGTTTAAAATTTTATATACTTTGTTATGTTTATGTTTTTACATTGTGTAAGGATTTTATTTACTCCTTACTTTAAACGTTACACTTCACCACTAATAACATTATGTAATAGGTACTAATGATCAATGATCGATATGGAGAATATATATATTTTTGATAATACATATTTTTATACAAACACTGGGTACATTTTTCCGTTGGAAAAAAGACCAGCTAGCAGCTTTTTACATCTAAGCTTGGAGGTTCAAGTTGTAAAAAGTATTTTTAAATCAATCTTCTAGAAACCGTAAACACCAGATTGTTAATAAAATTGATTTTTGAGGTTGATTTGATATTACCCTAATCCTCTCGAGACTCTGCTGGCTGAGTAAATTTTGGTTACCTTGATACCTTCACGGAACGCAAATTGGTTTGTTCTGAAAAAAAAAAAACATAAAAAGTAGCAAAAAAGGTTTGATATAGATTGGTGACTGCCTTTGCTTTTTATATAAACTATTTTCACAGACACGTGCGAGAAGCGGCACATTATAAAAAACAAAAGCGGCCACCAGTTCAAATCAAACCTTTTTAGCTAATTTTTATGTTTTTTTTTTCTTTTTAAAGGCAATCGAATTTTTGTTCTTAGATTAATCCAACTAGACAAATACATATAAATTATTTGTCCAATTTAAAAACACTTGGCATAGTAGCGCACCCTATCAAATATTATTTTAGGATCGCAACATTTATCTTTAGGTATACTTTAACTGATTACAAAACACTTTTAGTGAAGTTCTATTTCCATGCAACAGAGGACGCAGGAAGGGGAAAATACATTTAAAAACTAGAAAATAAATTCAGTTTTTTTGTGCATAAAATATTAACAAGATTTGCTTAATATAAATAAAATTTTAAAATACGAGTAAGGTGAACCAGTGGGGCAGCAAGGATTCCGTTATAAGGGATTTTAATGCAGAAAAATGTGGCAAATATGTGCCTTTTATCGAGATTTTTTTTCTGCATAATCTTTATAACATTGATATTTAGTTTAAGATGGCCACCTAGAAGTCCGTACCTAAATCCCATAGAGAATATGTGCGATAAGCTAAAAAGTAATAATTAAAGTTTTAATTGCGATTTGGAAAAAGATGCGCTGGAAAAAATAAAAATTCCTATTCCGGAAAAAATTTGAGGGGAAACAAAATATTAAAAACGGAAAAGGCTTCTTATGTATTACAGGGTCTTTTGCAGAACTGTCGCAATTAATTTTAAAAAGTAATTCAATTACAATTACCAATTACTCTTCTAAGTAATAGTAAATTACAATTACCAATTTCCAGCATGTTTGTTAAAAGTAATTTTAAATATTTTAGCAATTACTCTATTTAAATTACCACATTTATTTCAATTCTCTTTTGGTAATTGAATTACCGAAATGTAATTGAACTACCGTTATGTCATTATGTTCCTATTGGTATATTCAATTACTCTTCATTTTCTCAATTACATTCAGGGCCGTACGTGGACCAAAATTTTGGGGAGGGGTTAGGCCAGTGGCATTTGATAAATTAGGAATTAAAAAATATATATAAATGGGTTTTTCTAAAAGAAAATATCAGGTTAAACTAAAAAACACAACGTTAAATTTTTTAAAATAATAATTATAATAACAACGGAATATTTCTTTGCTTTTCCTTGCAAAACGATTTAAGACTTCCGCAGTATTAAATTTAATATTTCTATATACGCTTAAAAGAGCAAGTCCTGTTAGCCGCTCTTCACCAGTTAAATTCAAGGAAGTTTAAGGGTGTGTGGAAGCCCAATGCTATGGCCCATTCGATCAAAAAATGTCCAGCCCAGTATGAAAATAACTGTCAGAGTTGGCCCCGCCGATTCTGCGCAATAACAAAATTCCACGAAATAATTTAATGTGTTCCCTACTTACACACTGGTAAATCAGTGTGTAGTTAGGCTACACATTATACTTTTATGAGGGCCGTAATGGTCTTAGGTTTTTGGTGTAAGGGCGCGCGCGGCGCGTATGAAACTATATCCGCGCTGTATCGTCAACCGTCGTCGTCTCATCATTCGTCATTTTCGTTGTGGTTTGTGCCCTTTGCGCCGATTGTTTTGCTTTGTGTAAGTACCTATATTTTGTGGTTGCAGAAGTTTTTTGGATTGATAAAAACCTTCTTATTTTAGTGATTAGTGTTTATTAAATTGGGACTATAATTTTGTGTTTGTTACTTACGGTCGAGTGATGATCGCGTTGTTAAATTTAGCAATGGACTTTGCAATTGTTAAAAGTTCACAACGGTTTAGAATGTTTAACAAAATGTCAGATTTTGACAGGTTGCCTACTAAAATCATTGAATGACACTGACAATGACGTTTTTTTAAACATTCTAACCGGTTTTGTTAACTTTTTACAATTGCTAAGTGAATCGCTAACTTTAACAACGCGATCATCACTCATCCGATATATCGTAACAAAATGATTAGGGGTTGTAAGGTTTTGTCTTGCAAATCCAAGGGTAACATACCCGGATTTTTTTACTTTAGGTAAGTATTTCTTATATTTAAATTAGGTGCTTCTTATGAGACGTAACGTTAGGTAACTTAAAAAATAATAATATATCAATTATGAATAATAAAATAATGAAAATTTCATAGGAACTAGCAGTGAGAAAAGTAAGGCAATCTTAACTATCTTTTAGATGATTTCCACAATGTTTGTGTATTTCTGTGGATTATTAAAAAGAAATAAGGTTTACATTTAGGTACTTTAATTTCATTTAATAATTTAGTACATTCTTTTAAAGGACCAAAATTATTAATTAATGGGCAGACCAGGCAAATTTTAATATATACAGGTCCCTCTAATTGAATGAAACAAAGTACAATTTTATGCTAAAGTTCCTATTTGCTTTTTCTGTATTTGTTTAAGAAGAAATTAGATTTTTGGTTTCTTAAACTTACATTATCAACTTTTTAAGCTCGACATACTGTAGACACATAATATTTAACGGATATTGTTACAATGGATACCTAGGTACCAAAGGTTACTAAACATTTTTAACCACTGTTATTTTGTCTCATGAATGTTTGTTATTAGTGAAAAGTATATGCCTAAAAAGCAGTTATAAAAATTTTCACTTTTTAATAAACAACCAGAATCTTAGGATTAGATTAAACTTATTTACACTATCTTGCCCTTCTTTTATCACAAAATTGGTGATAAGTACATGAAACTATCATACAATGTTTGAAATTTATTTTAAAAAATCTTGTTTTTATTTATTTACAAAGATTTTTGATAAAAATATAAAACTCACAAAAATATCGACCATTTAAATAAAAGGCTGCTTTCCATATTATATCAGATGATATAAAATCCAATATTACACAATAATTTTAAATATTCTATGGTAGTATCGTTTAATAACCAACAATTTTGTCCAAAAATTAAAAAAAAAACAGTGAATGCTTGAATTTGACATTTGATGCTGTCAACTTTATAGATAGTAACAAAGAATTATGAAAGTCCGGCTCTGACCTACTATTCATTGCGCAAACTCCGCGGGGCCAACCTCCCCCCATTTCCCGCTGCCCTGCACGCCTGGACAATTTTATTCTACAGTATTGGGTTTCCATACACCTTTAAACTTCCTTGGTTAAATTGCGCAAATAGTCTTTTAAACGTCTTAGCGATGAAAATTATCGTTCCGAGGAGGCTGTAGATAGAGGTAATGTGGCCAGAATGTGCAACAAAGTATGAATATTAGGAAACAAAGATGGATTACATGCTGATAATGCATCAAGAGCATTTTTGGGTCTTTCTGCTTGAATTTTAATCCGTTTTTGTTTTCACAACTGTAATTCTGCAGACAACGTATCTAGGTCCAAAAATTACTCATATAATAACAAGTCATCTATTTTTGCTGTGTGTGCCTCGCACATATTTGGCACTAGACAATATAACGATGAAAGTTATTTTTCGTGATTTACAAATCTTGCAGATAGCTCTTCAATAAAGTGATCAAAAAAAGGAATTGCAATTGTGATTCGAAAATATTCTTCTATTCTGCTGTCGTGAAACTATTCTAGGTATTTTTATGCATTCTTTGTCATCTACAGACTTTATAACAGCTTCGATATATTTAAAAACATTTTTACATTCTTGATCTATATTCAGTCCGATAGTCCTGACCTTACTAATAACAGTATTCACATGCTCAACAACTCTAAAGTAGAATTCTGCATAACGGTGGAGTAAAAGCAAATAAAATGGACGCTGTTAACATACTGATAATAAACTCACTGGTCAAGAGATATAGTTACCAGTTGTTTTAATTTTATTTTACGTTAGAAGATTTTCGGGATTTATGGAGGGGTTTGATCCCCCCAAAACCTCCCTCAGATACGCTTCTGATCACATTTGCAAACTAAATTACTTTATAAATATTTAAATAACTACCACACCAGTACCTGCTATAAAAAAACAACTATCTTCGTTTGAATAATAAAAGAAAACAAATATAAAACGGGTGGCGGTAAGCATCAATCGAAAATACTAAAGCGACGTGGAGGCGGCGTACGCCGGATTCAAAGCGGCCTGCCGTGTTTCAAGATGTTCCTTCTCGCTGGCCAAAATTTCGTCAGTTTTGCTATAAAGAAAGGTAATTGAAATTTTCGTAGTATATTATTTATTAGGTAATTGAATTAATTTCTAAGTAATTGAATATCTTGGGATTCATTAAAATCAATTACCAATTACGATTACATTATCCTATTAATTGATCTTTCAAATACAATTACCTTTTTCCGAAAGTAATTGAATACAATTTTTCAATTATTTTAATTGAGTTACTGACAGCTCTGGTCTTTCGTATCTTTTTTAAAGGGTTTTAAAATAAGTTATTCTCTGGTGATCTAAGTTCTTATATATATATATATATATATATATATATATATATATATATATATATATATATATATATATATATATATATATATATATATATATATATATATATATTATATATATATATTATATATATATATATATATATATTATATATATATATATAAATATATATATATATATATATATATATATATATATATATATATATATATATATATATATATATATATATATATATATATATATATATATATATATATATATATATATATATAGGGTAAGTCTGTGAAGTGAAACCCCCTGTATTGCTTTAAATATTCACATTGGGAAAAATGTTCTATAAAAAAATATTTTAGTTTTTGCTGCTCTATATTTTGCAAACAACGTTATGTATACAGGGTGTATTAAAAAGTCCGTAGAAGAACAAAGTTCATTTTTTTTAAATGACTCCCTATATTTTTTCTTACATTTTTGTTTTCGGCATAAAATTCTAGTTTTTTTTATTCAGCATATCATATCCCTATATTTAACTGTTTACGAGATATTCGCATTTAAATACAAATTTAGAAGGGAAAAATCCGCTCATCTTTTAATGTTGTTTTAACGTTTCTATGGTTTCAGCGGTTTTTTGAGAGTCGCATTTTAACCATATATGCTATAGAGATTAATAAAAATGTCATAATGACAGTTTTATTAATCTGTAAAAAAATTGCTTTAATCGTTTTTTTCTTGTTTAGGGTTTTACCTTTTTTTACTTGTCATGTGATATCTAATTGCTTATTAATTATTACTATGGCTGTTTTGTCACTCTACAAAAACCGCTAAAACCATAAAAACGTAAAACAATATCAAGAGATGAGCGGATTTTTTCATTCTAAATTTGTATTTAAATGAGAATATCTCGTAAACACTTGAATATAGTGATATGATATGCCAGATAAAAAATATTTAGAATTTTATAAAGAAACAAAAATGTAACAAAAGATATAGGGAGTCATTTATAAAAATTAACTTTGTCCTTGTACAGGCTTTTTGATACACCCTACATACAACTTTGTCCTTGTACAGCAGAGGTTCCCAAACTTATTTTGTCTAACGCCCACTTTGAAAATCAGTTATTTTGTAGCGCCCCCCATTTTTTTTCACCTTAAAAATCTCAATAACATATTAGTCTTGCCTGGTTTTTAATTAAACCTACATTCTAAACGACACTTTTCTTACCAGAGAGAGCACTATTAATGCAACTTTATACTAAAGAATATCTTTTATTCAAAATTATCAACATTGAGCAATTATAATTCAACTTTACAATATTAATAGCCATTTGCACCGCTGTGATTAAACCTGGATTATTTTAATCAGTGTTGATAATGTGAAATGTTCGCAACCGATTCACTTTATTATGATGCCGGTCGGACTCGGTCGGTTTTGAATTCCACAAAAAATTTGATAGTCATCTTAAATAAAGAAATTATTTGCATTTATTTCACTTTGGTATAATTATTATTTTAAAAAATATATTTGGAAAAAAACTTTCAAAAACTATAATCAATAAAACCTACAAATGTACCTCCAAATTAAGTCTTTGTTCAAAAGAATAGTTAAAACAAAGAAAAAAAGTTCTTTTAATTGCCAAATAGGTATATAGCTAAAACTGACTCGAACCGACATTAAACATAAATTGTTTGCCTAATACACCTCTGGTAATGTGAACAAAATCGAAATATAACAGACCGCTCGCCACTTGTCAGGTCAAAAACGACCGATTTGCCGTCATAAAAGTCCGAATTACCGAATCTTCGAGTTCGAGTCCGATTTTGACTTAGTGACCTGAAACGAATCAAAACTAGGTTCGTTATTCATCGCACAGCGATCGAGCAAGTGGGTTAAAAACGATTCGAATCAGCGAATAAATTTATTTGAATCAGTGCACTGATTCGTTCTTTTTAAACGAATCGTTCGCGAACGACACACTTCTGGTCACGTCAGTCGCCAGACGGTCGCGAGCCGCGGCTGTGTATTTGGGCACCTGCACTCCGCAAACACGAACCGACGAACGTTGACGGACTAAAATACAGGATTGCACAAATAAATCGTACAATATTTGTTCGCGCCAAACGTGAATTATAATTAAACCTAAGTTTCCCACTAAGCAAAAAATCATCCTAATTACGTTACATTTATGTTTTCTTGTTCCTTTGTTACGTTAATCATCTTGAAACAATAACAGCGCCTTTAACCTAATAGTTTCGTTATATTTCCTTCAACTTAACAAAATCGTAGTTACGTTTAAAATACAACGCTCTAGTTTCAAACATTTTCTGAAACATCCACGTTATATAACTTACGTTATAAAGAGGATTTTCTAAGGATTTAAATAGACGGTTTCGTTATGTTGATTATAAACAAACTAGTGTTTGTTATATTTCCGTTATTTAGTTAACACTAAAAGATCTTTTGGATCCTTAATGTTTGGTTTATGATAATAATACAGAAGTTTAATTAATTATGGCCGTAAATCGTATTTTGTTAACGATTTAATGTACAGCTTTAAAATAAGAATCAGTATAATGAAGATGGCTTTAAGTCACTAAACGTATTAGGTTGGCGACTTTATCACTAGGAAGCGCACGATACCAAGTATATTAAAAAGGGCACACTTTTTATAAAAATGTTGATATCACAGTAATCAATCACGGAAATTACTAAACGATTTTTCACTCCTTTCCTCATATATTATTTTCTGTTAAACTTTTAGAGTGGGCGAAAATTTACTTTTATGCAAAAAAGCACTGACAAAGTGAAACATATTTTTAAAAGGTATACTGGTTAAATAAGAAAGATTTAATTAAATATTCTTTGTGTTTACGTTTTGTAAAACTAAAACTGTATAATACCCTATCGATTATTAAAACATCAAGAAATTATTTAATTAACAATATTAAAAAAATGTTTACCTCAAAGTTTTAGCATTTTTATGTATAAAAGTAAATGCTGTTTCCACTCTTTTATATAAGATGCTACTGAAAAAATATGGATTTAAATAATTGTTGTGATAAATCGCCTGTTAAATTTGATAATCATTTTTCGTCCACCCCGAAATAATACAATAGTTTT
>JAHBCN010006453.1:0-48992 GCA_019359885.1 Listronotus oregonensis | reverse complement strand
TTTTAGTAAAGCGTTTCTATTGAAGCTGTATTTTAGGACTAGGTGTGTACAAAAAGTGTTAACTATTTCTGAATAACAAAGAGACCTCATATGTGGGCCATATCTGGGATTCTGTAAAAATATAAGGAAAGGGAAAGTCATAATAACGATCAGAGGCCCGATTCTGTAAAACTTTTTTGACATTCCTTTTCCTTATCTCTTTTCAAACAATGACAAACTGTGAGTTACCTGTTAAGGGCAAAAGACATGTAATCCCTATTTGACATTCTCTTTCCTTATATTTTTACAGAATCCCAGCGTCATGCAAGGTCCTAGTTTCACTTTCGAAAGAGAAAAGAAAAAACTCTTCTTACAGAACAAGGTGATCCCTTATTAGAAAAATTATAATTACATTCTTGTTGCCTTAAGGTTAAGTTTGCACTGTTTCGAAAGAGATAAAGAAAAGGAATGTCAAAAAAATTGCTTACAGAATCGGGCCCCATATTTCCTTAAATTTACAAAGAGGGAATTTAAGCCAATGACAGAGTCCTATTTTAAGCTCCATGCGTTTGCAACCTTCGAGCATATACCTTCTAGAGGCATCCTTAACACTCGGATATGCGAACAGCGTACGAAAGAGGACCAATAATTCTAATTCCTTTCTTTTTAGCGCCGGTGCTGATTGGTTGGCGAAGAGGAATAATATATACTCCAACGAACCAATTAGCATGCCAAAATTTTCGTTTGTGTCAAGATTTGCTGCTATCGCGCTCATGAGAAGACACCTTAAACTTAAAAGAAAAGTCTTCCGAAAATTAGGGGCAAGTTCTTAATTGCATCGATGGATCCAGCGCATTAAGCGCTAATTCATCAAACAGTTTTTAAATTACCACTGGAGAGTCCGATGGTTTCCATTAAAGCGTTTTTATAAAATACTTGAGCAAAAAATATAAATAAGTACGGAAGAGAAACACAACAATCAGCTAAGCATTGACAGTTTCAGAACAAACAACGAGCTTTTTTAAACATTCCGTTTTAATTTGTTCCCTCAGAACTTCTCATGACGTCATTTGACGTTCAGCGCATAAATTCAGCGTACTTTTTATCGATGGAATAAAGAACTTGCCCTAGGCATAAACATAAACTCAACATAGTACAAAAATAAAAATGTATTTTTCTAAAATATAAGGTAAAAAACTCGGTAGTATATCTGTATATAGTAGTCAAACTAAGACGGGCGCTTTTAATTGCACCTAACAAAACTCTTAAATTTAAATTAGAAAAGACGACGCTTTTAATGGCACATAACAAAATCCTTAAATCTAAATTTAAAAAAATACTTTATAAAATAATTTGCTGCTTTACAAAGTCGACCACATAAAAAAGTGCATTTTTAATACTTGGACAATCACACAAAAAATTATCAAAATAATCCGCCAAGTTCGACTCATCTTTGTGATATTTTGTTACATTATAAATAAACGTACCATTGAACATCTCTGAAAGACCTATATCTTTAAGAGGGCTATTTAATAATAAGTTTAAATATTTCACATGTAAAAACACGCATTTAAATTCAGCAAGAGAATGCATGATGCTTCTATCAAAAGTTTCAGCAGTATCTTCTGGATTCATTTGAAAGTTAATGCATATTTTTTCCATGAAAATAAAACAGTCTTTTTCACATATCTGGGAGAAAACATCTTTGTTTCTTAAATTATTTATATTTTTGCTAAAAACGTTAAGTCTTAAATTTTGTAAATCATAAGTTTTTCTACAAAACTTGTTTAGTTTTAAGTCTACGTAGTTTAAAATAATAAAGCAGAGTATGAGAGAATAGACGAAGGATATCTGAAATTTGGTCTGAGATACTGAGTATTTTAAACATAATAAAAAAAGGTGCCATTTATCTGGAAATTCTTTCAAAAACTGATAATAACCCGAGTCAATTTCCAATATTGTTAAAAGAATATCTAATCTTTCGGTTACGCATAAATTTTCAATATCTGCTACAGACGGTAAAGAAATAGTACACTTGGGCAAAATAAGTTCTTCTAGTTCTATGTCGCTGTTTCTTCTTAGCACTGTGAGCCTTTTTTCATCATCTTGCACTAGAATTTTGTGAATTGCTGACATTATTTTGTACCCTATAGAGTTGGCATCTGGTTTAGAACTGTCATCTATATCAGGCTGTATACAGTAAATGTCAGATTTTAATATATTAATAAACTTGCTTAGGCATTCGAAGCTTCTGAATTTCTTTAAAAATAATTCTGGAACTAAAAAATAAAGAGTAATTATAGACATACCCGCTACTCTGCCTATGAAAATAATGTTATTTTTTATATAGGATGTCCAAAAATACATATACAAATTGATTAATTAAAGCAAACTAATATGGCATTTGTTTAGCCCAATGAGCTGTTAGGTTAACTGTAGAGAATAGTGGTTCTCAAAACTCAGGAGCTAAAATTATAACATAAGTAAACTCTATTTAGCTGGTCCAATTCAAGTGAGCCTACCTCCTTAGAGTCATATAGCCCAATAGAAAAATCAATATTTTGCAAAGAGTACCTATGTCTGAAAGCACTTCTGATATTTTTAAACTTAAATTTTGAGACAGTGATTCTTTGATGGAGCTCAGTATTTCAGTATTCCATACAAACATATGGGTATCTCGTGCCTGATAAAATTTTTAAAAAATTAATCAGTAATGTTTTTTCTTCTTCCAATTTTTGATGCTTTCACTAGGTAAACCAAGCAATTTCAGATATAACCAAAGAAACCAGAGCCATTCTGTGGAATCTCGGCAGGCCTCTTTAAAGCATGTATTAAGAGTTGGGTAGATAGAGAGTTTCAAAATTTTCACACCAGGACAACCACAGGCAAAGCAGTTCATTAAGACCTGCTCGGCCAAGTTTACTTCGACCTACTGGGCCACAGTCATAAGGTCGTAAGCATAACGGTAGGTCAACTAACAGGACATTGTAAACTCAACAAGCACCTGAAAAAAATAGGCTCTGGTGGAGGATAGACTGTGTAGGTTGGTAGGTTGTAGGCTTAGGTTTACTAGGCTTGGTGAGGAAAAGCCAAAACCGACGAAATATATGGAGTGGCCAGTGTCAAGACTCTGGAGTCTAGTTAAGAAGACGGGCCTGGACAAGGTACTTTAAAGAATGATAGGAGAAACTAACCACAATAAATCTGGTAAGGTTGCAGTGGTGGAGGTCATTTTTGCCATCTCCGCTCGAATAATCTACTCTAATCTAAGGTAACCTAAATTATTGATCTATTTTGATTTAAGAAATATGCCATAAAATTTTGTACACATATTTTTCAGATACCCTGTATGGGTTATAAAAGAATTACCATTCTCATCGATTTTTTCGGTAGTTTCTTCTTTAATTCCTAATCTCTTTGCCAAATGTTCAAAATTAATAGGGGACACATCCTGTGCATATTTTGGCGTTATATTAAAATACTCCAAAATTGACACTACAGAAACAGGCATGTATGATATGATAACATTTTTAATTTGTTTAAACATAAAGCACTTTTCTTCTTGCGTTTTAAAAGTATTTAAAATTTCTTTGATAGCAGATTCTAGTGTACTTTGTCGAGAAATCCAGTTAAAAATGCCTTTGATTCTCTCCTGTTCATTTCCACTGACAGTGGACTGAATAAAAGTACTAAAAAGGGTTTGTTTAATATTGTCATTTCCAATTAATACAGGAGGAGGTAGTGCCTGGTCATTTTGGTTGAACTATCAGCATCTTTAAAATATTTTTCCATTGTCTTAATGTCATATATTTTACATGAAATATATTTATATTCTTTTCTCCAATTTGTCGAGTTTTGAGCATCAAACTTTAAAGAAGTAATGGGAATATACTTTGATCCTAATACAAAAAAATCAGAGTCACAACTTAAAACTGGACAATCCAATTGCTTCGCTAGACTTGCTACTTCATTATCAGATCTATATATGGATACATAAACATTAAGTTCCAACTCTTTAATTAGATCTCTAAGAGTATATATAAAACCAAGAGGGTATATAAGCCCTTTGCCCTCACTATAACAAAAATTTCTTTTTAAATTGTTTCCATATATTCTCCTAATAGTATCAGGCGTTAATCTACTGGCTTTCTTCACTCTGTTTTCCAAGCCCTCTTTTTCAAGGGAAGTTTCATGACCTTCTCTGCCTCCATCGATAATAATGTAAGCAGTAACATTACATTCCTTTAACAATTTAAAAAAAAATCGAAGTGTTTGTGCAACCTTATCATAATCTCCTCCATAACAATTTGGAGAGAAATAGGTATAGCCACTTTTGAAATATAATCTTTTTAAATTATATAACTTACAAAGACACCCGGCGTCTATTACTAGATTACAATCATGAAGCTCATATTGTTTAAAGAATTTATCTTCTTTTGTTTTTGTATATGTCGCAAGGCCTCTTATGCCCATCTTAAAAACAATAAAAATTGAAGAAAAAAATCAGTAACTTAAACAATTATTACATAGAAGCCGAAACAAAACCGTTACCAAGCGAAATCACCAGTCGTGTTCACAGAATAAAAGGTTAGGTGTTAGGTCGTGTTTTGTGGAAGCACAGCGAAAGATTGTACCAGGGTTGCCGTTAGCGTTCAGCCCATCCCGCATGCAGAACTAAAAATTAAAATTTCCCACATTCCCCACTAATAATTTAAAAAATCCCTACTCATTCCCTATCCTCCAGAACAGCGCAAAAATTTAAATAAAGCTTTATTTTGAAACTAAATTTTACGAAAAATAATAATACTCTTTATGGAAAAAAATAAAGATGTTAATAAACATCAACAATTTTATTAAAAAATTGTTGATAGCTCGATTCCACACAATTTCTCATAAATTTTATTCCCCAATTTGTCTCCGTTTATTTATGAAATTCCCCACGTTTAGTGGAATTCCCTATGGATCGGCAACCCTGGGTTTACCCTTATCTTGTTTCTATAGCTGTTTTCGGGTTCGGTAAATTACTGTTCTAGAATCGTCCGGTGCTTGCGCAGTTCAAAAATATCCATAGAATTATCTTATATCCAGACCAAGAAGCAAAGCTGCCTCTAACAGGTGTATACGCGAGGTCTTTTTTTCTTTGTTTTCGGCTCTGGTCCTTTCAGGTCCAATTCGCCAGCGCTCCCCTTTCCAGACAAAGATTTTCAGGGCTTCGTCGGTAAAAATCTGGATGTCAGGCTCGAAGCCACCAGAAATTGCCGTATAGTCGGGAGAATTTTCGGTATATTGTGCGTTTAGCCGCCATAGCCGTGCTTAGCTTAGTTACTCATCCAGTGTATTGTTATGAGTGGTTATATTGGATTTGGATCCCTTTCCGCAATTGACCACAAAAAGTAATATTTGCAATACACTCTTAAGCCGCGTTTACACCAAAGTTTTCCACTAAGTATTTCACAAGTTGCGGCAATTTGTTGCTTTTTCTTCAAAATACAGCAACTTTTTATGTCTTCCACTTGTGTAGAGACAAATCTTCTACTAAATTTTGGTTTTCCGCGGAGTGTCGGTAAAAATCAAAAAAAGTTGACAACTAAGAGTGAAAGATTTGTTGCTGAGCGTTTTGCGCAAGCAACTTGTAGAAAACTAGTGGAGAACTGGAGAACTACTGCCTAAACCTTTTGCGCCAATTCTTTAGCAACAAGTTTTCCACATGTTTCTCTAAATTTGAGAAGAGCAACTTTTAGTTTTCTACAAAAAATCTACCACTTGTTGCTTTAATTTTTTACTTTACTTTTCCGAATTAGTTTAATGTATATTTTTTTATAACTTTAAATACAAATCTAATTTTTTCGTAATAATACAAAATATATTAATTCAAAAAATATAATAAACAGCTTTAAAATTACCTACTACTACGGTACTAAAAAAAATTACGTTTAACATAAAAAAATAAACGCTTTTAATCCGGCTCTGACCTTTCCCCGCTGTGCGACAGAGAGAGCAACGCTTCTGTATCGTTTGCTCGTAAACCGCGAGATCAAAGGTTCCGACCGGAGTTGTGGAGCTGTATTAAGCTGTGCCTGAAGGTTGTTATTTTCATACAGCTATCTGCTGAGAAGTCGGCGGGAAGGGGCTGATTAACTGGCATGCAAAGTAGGGTATATATTCCCACGCCAACTAATCAGCACGTTGGAACCAGAAAAAGGTTATACGCTGTTCTTTTTTTACTCTTGCATGCTGCCCCTAATAGGTATATTCTCGAAGGTATGATCCAGTTGTAAAAGGTATATCTTGACCAGAAGAAATTGCTACTTCTGCTAAAGGCACCACCTGCGAGAAAGAAGAATCACAGAATAACCTTTCTCCCTCGCTGGTCGGTGGAACGCACGCACAAACTAGCAACCAGCGGTTTATATACCACACCTTCCTGCGACCTTCGGGTGAGAAAGGTTATATTGCGATTTTTCTCTCTCTGCCGAGCGTCAACGCTGCCTCTAGCAGGTATATGCTTGAAGAGCGCACACACACCAAATAAAAAGAAGAAACATGTAATTTAACCTTAAATTCCAGTGGCGTTTGTTTTAGATTTTAGTGTTGACATGGCATAAAACTATTAAAAACAACCTGGAAAAAATGGGAATCAAAGGCTTCACAAAGTTTATAAACGACAGAGCCCACCTATATTTTGAGAATTATGAGCTTCGCGACTGTATCTTATAATAGATGGACACAGTATATCCTGCCAACTGTACAACTGGAATCATTGGCAGTTCGATGCTAGATCCAATAATTCTTATGGGGGAGATTACGATAAATACGCCTATATCGTGGAAAACTTTTTTGGAATGCTTAAGGAAGTCAAAGTAAAACCCATAGTGGTTTTTGATGGGGGCTTTGAGCAACGCAAATTGCCTACAATCCTAAGTCGGATGCAAGATAAGATCAACATTGCGGATAAGTTGAATCCTGAGTTTGAAACAAAACAGCCGAATAGTGTAGTGTTTCCATTATTCTTAAGAGAGGCTTTTAAAGATATCCTAAGAAGTCTTGATATAGAAATGGTTATGTGTGAGTACGAAGGTGATACAGAAATTGCTAGTATTGCCAAACTTCTTAACTGTCCCGTCCTAACTTTGGATTCTGATTATTTTCTTTTTGGGGCTCAGTACATTCCCTTTAAAACGTTAGATAGCAAAGTTCGAGCAATAGAAAACTGGAGGACAGGTACCTACAAATGCATTGCCTGCAAAATGTATAAGATCGAAAAGTTGTTGGAAGATTTTGAGGGGCTTCAGGAAAGTTCACTTCATCTGCTCCCAGTGTTGATAGGAAATGATTACATAGACCACAAGTTATTTGACAAATTTCTAGAATCTACAAACTTAGCTGATAAAAATTTACAAGAGAAAATTCAAAAAATTCTTATGTGGCTAAAAAGTGACACTACCGAATCGGCTATTAAAAAAATATTACAAAGCTTTAATACTGCCAAAGAGCAGATGTTAATATTAAAAAAAATTGAGAAAATAATGTCAGGGTATTATTATGTAGAGAGTAGACTGTTAAAGTACTTGAATATTAAGTCTAAAAATGTTATCAAAAGTAAAAATTTTGATTTTAAACCTATTGAAGATGAAATTACCAAGGGACTGGAACCTGATCTTGAAAGTGATAATGTTGTGGTTAGTTCTGAAAATGCTGAGAATAGTGAAAAAACAGTTGATCAAGAAAATGCAGTTTGTTCAGAAAATATTTCAAGTGATGTGAGTAATGAAATGTTAAACGGAAATATTCATTCTCCTAAAGAGCCACTTGACAACAGTAGTACAAAAGAAAAACATGAAGAAATGGATATCTCTTCAAAAAGTGATGATTTAGATTTACCAAAAAGTGTCGGTGAAAATGATAAAAATGGAATTAACACTAAAAGCCCCGAAAATGAAACTGAAGATGCATCTGTAAAACAAGTTGAAGATGAAGATGAGGATATGCCATCTTCTGACAACTTTAAGTTTGAAGAAAGTCATCTAGAAAAAGAAAATTCCTCAGAAAATCCAGTGACAAAGTTGTTTTTGAGAAACTTTACAAAATGCCAGTATCCTTCGTCATTCATGGACATACTAACTCAAAACAAGTATTACTGCATACCTCAGGTTGAAAATCACGAACAAGAACATTCACACACCTACTCATTGGAACTCTTATGTGCGATTCACAAAATTTTAACAAATAGTTCTGCCAGTGACTTTACAGTGGTTGCTCGTGGTGAGGGGACTTGCGTCAAATCTTTTCCTCAAGAAAAATATTGTGTACCTGTACCTTCATTGGAAGAAATTGAACAATTAACTTTACAGGGTAGGAGAGAAATCTTTTTAAAAATTTTGAACATTGACACTAATTTTGTGTCGCTTCTAGAACATTTTCCCACAGAGTGGCATACATTTTTACTTGCTCTCAAGTATGCTGCGTCAAAAACCGCCTTTGAAACTCCTTTAATTTACTCTTTAGTATTATGTTTCATTATTTTAAACTATGTGGACCAAAGAATAGGCTACTATAGGTCAGTGGAAAGGTATAAAAAAAAGTTTTTTTCTTACATGCAAAATATACCACCAGTTAAAGAGCATATACCATTTAGAGCAGATAAAAATTGCTTTTATTACTTTCCCACTAAAGATTGCATAGTTTTTATGCAAAAAGTCGTCCATTTTTTTACAAGAAATCCAAAAGAAAATGCAGAAACGTTCGATAGAAATTTGGTACATTCAATGGCGCAAATCCAAAGTGTACTTTTACATATAAAATATTTGAACTCGCTACTAAAAAATCCCTACCCAAATTTAGTAATTCACCAAATTTTTGATGGTACCTTTATTTATAACTTGTCCAAAACGTTTACAGAAAAATCAACAGAGTTACAAAATAATTATTTAAATGTATTTTTCAAAGACTCTCCTAGCATCTTGGCTGGCTTAAAGTATGTTTTAAATATGCTGAGCAAGCAGATTATTTTGTAAAAGGTGTTTTAAGTGGGGAGATACCTGTAAACGCTTAAATTTTGCTTGATTTTCATATACATATTTTTTTTTAATTAAGGAGCCAATATATATTTTCAAAAATTGGCATCTAGTAAATTCAAACATAAAAATAATATAATTTATTATTATTGTTTTAATTATTCAAAATGGCGGATGTACACATAATTGTTCCAGGAAGGTCGCAGCGAGACTTCTCAATTGGCGAGCATTGTAGCATTGGATCTAGTGATTTGAAAACAGACTCGCGTCTAGAGATACCCCGTGATCACGAGCTTCTTGACAGTGTTGACACATGAAAAGCTTTGTATAATAAATTAATAAAGCATGTTTCCTGTGTCAACACTGTCAAGAAGCTCGTGATCACGGGGTATCTCTAGACGCGAGTAACAAAAACCAAAATTCAGTGTGTTTATTAATTTCATAATTTCTAGATGAACCAAAAAAAAAAAAATCAGCGTGTAAAATACTTGGAAAAAAAGCAATTAATTTTGGGCCAAGTTTTTCTTTTTTATTTGCTTCAATTAAATTATTTTTTCAAAAAATTGTAGAAAATTTGTAGGTTCATATAGAAAATAATATTATTAGAAAGATGTGTGCAAAATTTTAGAGGGATTGATCAATAACTTTTTGAGATATCTTGTACGCCAATTTGAAAAATATGGTTTTGAGAAAAAAGCTCTATCAGGCAGGGATAAATTAGCAAAACTCGATAAAAAAATCACTGGAATTTGTTGCTAATTAGTTGCTAAAATGAGGATATTTTTGCTCAAGCCGATTTCGAAAAATCAAAATTACTGCTATATTTATACAGGATAAGTCTGTGAAGAGAGACCCCCGTTTATTGTTTTAAATAATTAAATTGGAAAAAATGTTTTATACAAAAATATTTTGGTTTGTGCTGGTCTATATTTGGCGAACAACGTTATGTATACAGGGTGTATCAAAAAGTCCGTACAAGAACAAAGTTCATTTTTTTAAATGACTCCCTATATTTTTTGTTTTCTGAATAAAATTCTAGATATTTTTTATTCAGCATATCATATCCATATATTCAAGTGTTTACGAGATATTCGCATTTAAATACAAATTTAGAATGGAAAAATCCGCTTATCTTTTAATGTTGTTTTACGTTTCTATGGTTTCAGCGGTTGAGAGTTACATAATAACCATATATGCTTTAAAGATTAATAAAAATGTCAAAATGACAGTTTTATTAATTGTTTAATAATTTTTATTGTTTTAGGTTTACCTATTTCTCTCTTTGAATTTATTCTTTAATTATTACTATGGCTGTTTTACTCTACCGCTAAAACCATAGAAACGTAAAACATAGATAAAGATAGCGGTTTTTAATTCTAAATTAGTATTTAAATGAGAAATCGTAAAATTGAATATAAGGATATGATATGAATAAAATATCTAGAATTTTATGTAAACAAAATTAACAAAAATATGAGTCATTTAAAAATTAACTTTGTATGACAGGCTTTTGATACATGTATACATAACTTGTTCACAAAAATATAGAGCAGCAAAACAAAATATTTTTTATAACCTTTTTTCCAATTTAAATAGCACAAAGCAATAAATGGTCCACTACAGGCTTCCTTTATAAATACAGCAGGAATTTTTTATCAATTGTTAATTACCTGTCGACTGTAACACACGATTGGATTGCTAATCTGTTGCTATAAATTAGCAATATCAAATATATAATAGATTTTTTTATTTTTTTGAAAACATGCACCTTGAACTTTATTTTTCACCACGTTATCAACGGCTGTAATTTGGTTGCTGTGCAGGCAAACACTCAATTACTCTTATAGTACAAGCAACAAAATACTTTCTAATGATCCACCGATATTTTTTTTATTTTTCAATTTTTTCGTTACATGCTACCTTGAATTTCATTTTTCATCACGATATTAAGGGCAGTGATTTAGTTGCTGTGCAGGCAAGCACTCAATTTTCCTATAGTACCTGTAAATTTAAATATTTATATGAAAGCGTGCAGTGTTGCCAAATCGGGTTTTTTTCCTAATAGGTCCTCGTATTTTCACATCAATTAAGAAAAAAAAAAGTTAAAAAATCATGGACAGAATACTTTAAGGCATAATTGCTCAACCATAAAATTTTGCTATTTTTGCTATAATTAAAAAACCCAAATTGAAACAACTAAGGGTGTTTTTTAAAACCTGACTTGCTATTTCTTTTATTTGAAGGGTTAGAGCATTAGTTTCAAAAGCAAAGTTGTTTGAAATAACCCAATTAAGAAAAATAGTAAAAAAATATTTTTACAGCGTTGCCAGTTTTTTTCGGGAAATTCAAAAAAGGTATTTTTTCAATGGCAACACCGCATTTTTTCCTTACCGTTTAATAGATTTCAAAGTTCACTACAAAAAACTTCATATACCATTTTTTTGTTGGGGTAGCCATTTTGAAAAAACGCGAAAATAATTTGGTTTTGGGCTATTTATTAAATAAGGAAAATTGAGAGAAAAATAAAACAAGCCAAGTAGTGGCAAACAAACACAAAACTTAGCTAACCTAATAAGTTAAATTTTGTGTTTTTTGCCACTACTTAGCTTGTTTTATTTTTCTCTCAATTTTCCTCATTTAATAAATAGGCAAAAACAAAATTATTTTCGCCAGATTATTCAATAATGGCTACTCCAACAAAAAAATGGTACATGAAGTTTTTTGTAGAGAACTTTGAAATGTATTAAACGGTAATGAAAAGATGCTGTGTTGCCATTTAAAAAAATACCTTTTTTGAATTTGCTACAAAAACTGGTAGCGCTGTAAATTTCTTTTGGGAATTTTTTTAATTGGGTTATTTCAAACAACTTTGCTTCTGGAACTAATACTCTAACTGTTTAAATAAAAAAATAGCATGTCAGGTTTTAAAAAATTTACCCTTTATATCCATATACGTCACGGTTTAACCTCTATAATATAAGAAATACTTAAAATTATGTTCTAAAAATTTGGTGACATATTCTTAAAGGATTATACTAACATTTTGTAAAAAAAAATCAACATTTTACAGGTATTTTCCCCCTTAAGGGTTGTCATATTGTCAATATTAAAATTTTTTAAACATTATTTTTTCTTTTCTATGTAGGATGAATTCCCAAAGTTTTTAAAATTATCATTACAAATACTTTAAACATAGTGAAAAAACATCTTTCTTTACAGTTAAGAATTTTGGTTTTTAAATGTTTGATTTTTGTTAATTCTTATAATATCTAGTTTAAATTTATATAGTTCTGCAGTTCAAAAACCTATTTGGTTTGAAATCTTTATATTTTTCTACCGTACTCTTAAATTTAGTTGTAGGTTCAAAAAATAATCTTAATATAATAATTTACCACATATGTATGTTGATCAGGGTTGGGTTGATTTATATCAACTGATTTAAACACTTTTTTTTAAATGTAAATCATGATTTAATTTTTTTAATGCAATATAACAACATAATATAAAAATATTCTCAAAAATCACAAGTAAAACGCAACGCTTTTAAGAAATAAAAATGAAATACATAATGTAAACATTAGGTTTCTTCTTTTTTGTTTGCATTATACAGGGTGTCCCAAAAGTAATGGGACACAGAGCAACAGCAGATTTCTTGGTCGAAATAATGCAATTAACGTAAACTTGCCTTATCCCAAAGTTGATAATAACTAAGATACAGGCTGTCAAACTTTTAATTTTGTTTTCGGTTTTTCGTAATAATTTCTTAACTAAATGACATAGCGGACAAAAATGGGGATATGGGTGTTCTTTGAGGCGACAAATTCAAATTTGTCCATGCTTTTGATGTTGCTAGTAGAGGGCGCCAGCTACGGCCTACCGCACTTGTTTTGGATGACATAACTTTTTTAAAGCTTACTATATTGACCTGTTTATTAAAAAAAAGTTACTATAATTCCCTGTGCGTCAAAAATGTATACCTCATTTTGGTCTCTAGGAGCAACTGTTTTTGAGATAAACGCACTTTAAAGGATACTGCAATTTTCCTATGGAAAATAGGTTTCAGCCGATTATTTCCAAAGTTTGTAAAGTCATAGTTTTCAACACGCTGATTAAAAGTCTCCACGGGCACAAAACCCGAAAACCCCTCTAACCCTCCCAAAATCACCCTCAAAGGTCTCCAAATCCCCAGTGACCTTGAAGTCTGATTTTTGATCAGCGTGTTGTTTGCAAAGTTTGAAAACAGTTGGCCGAAATCCATTTTCCATAGGAAAATTGCGGGGTCCTTACAGTTGCTCCTAGAGACCTAAATGACGTATACATGTTTGACGCAGCCGTAATTATAGTAACTTCCTTTTTAATAAACAGGTCAATAAACTAAGCTTAAAAAAAGTTATGCCATCTTAAACAAGTGGGGTAGGCCGAAGGTGGCGCCCTCTACTAGCAACATCAAAAGTATGGACGAATTTGAATTTCTCGCCATAAAGAACCCCCAAATCCCCAATTTTGTACCGCTGTGTCTTTTAGTGAAGAAATTATTACGAAAAAACGAAAACAAAACTAAAAGTTTGACCGCCCTGTATCTTAATTATTATCAAGTTTGTGATAAAGCAAGTTTACGTTAATTGCAATATTTCGACCTAAGGAATCTGCTGTTGTTCTATGTTCTATTACCTTTGGAACACCCTGTATAGGTTAAACAAAAAAACTGATTTTCCTCCTTTTTCTATACCCATCCTAATGTCTGGGTGAATAAACCCAGAATTAAACTATTGCTTATGGTAAAAAATGCAATACTACCATTTGACTCATAATAGTTGCTAAAGCCAGGTGTTAAGTTGTATTTTTGCTTTTGTGGGTTCAACATATAGGCTATAAAATGATACAGCATGGGTATTTGCTTATATCAACATTAAAATTCTTGTATTTTTTTAAAGATAATTCTACAACTTCACCGAAGATATTTTTACTGCCTGCAGCATCTAAGATAGTAGCATTTTTTTTGCAAATTATTATAATTTCATTAAATGTTTAATAAAATGGAGTTAGATAACCTGTCATTAAAGTTCTTGCACTTTTCTAGATTTTTTCAATGTAAATTGTTGGATTTTATCAAACATATCTAGTTCCTTTAAAACATCGTGCTCATTACTCATTATAGAGAGATGATTCAAACGTTCTTGACTTTCAGAACGATCTTTTTCTACTGCAATTAGCCAGTATTAGAAATAAATAAAAACAAAGTGTTTCTTCAACATTTGAAACCGCATCATTCACATTCTTTTCTTTTAGCAACATGTTAATTTCTTTGGTATATGAGCCGATTTCTTTCTTAATGTAGGGAAAAATTCAACGAATTGTACAGGATCGACAGCTAGGGTCTCATCTAAATCATTTTTGTAGATTCAAACAAATTTTAGTGAGTGGGTTTTAATTTCATTGGGAATTAAATTTTCATTCACATTCGTTCTTGTTCACTTTGTATGTGTTTTTTGTTTATTGTTTGCTTTTTTTGTCTACATAGCGCAACCAAATGTTTGTGTACTCTTGTTCGACTAGTTGGAATAGTTCTGGATGACCATAAAAACAAAAATTCTCTTTGATGTACCGACGTCCACTGGAACATGTGTGAACAAGAACAAACAAACGTTTTTTCGTCGTTTTAGCTGTCTACACTGAAGAAAAACGTTTGTTTGCTGATGTTTGTTTTTTCGGTGTGTAAATTCCTTTTGATGTACCTACGTCTACTCGAACATGTATGAACAAGAACAAACAAACGTTTGTTCGCGTTTTCACTGTCTACACTAAAGAAAAAAGTTTGTTTGCAGATGTTTGTTTTTTCGGTGTGTACATACCTTTAGAAATCAGAAAATGCAATCGCAGGTGGGGATCCTGGGTATCTGCCCAGGCTGTCTCCTTTAAATCCTGCATATTCTAATGAATATTTAGGTTGTACTATAGTTTTTAAACTGATCTTAAGATAATTAGTATTATATTCAGAAAAGCGAAAAACATGATTAAAAAAAATATATTTTTAATAAAAATAACATTCACCCCAACCCTGTGGTTAACACTGGATTTTGTTTACTCTGTATAAAAAACTAATGTAAGTATGGCACCCTACCTACTTGTACTATTTATATGTTTGTCGGTGGCTAGTCTAAGTTAATATTTTTGTAGTTAAAAATTATGTTTTTTTTTACCTGATCTGGTTTAAAACCTATATATTTTTCTACCACTGTTGAATTTAATTGTAAGTTGAAAAAATTTTATAATACTTAATATAGTTGTTCTACTTATGTATGTTGATATGTTTTACTAAAAATATTGTTATATCAATTTAAACAGTAGTAAAAGTTTATGGTTTTTATACAGTTTTTATAAAAGTGCAGTATTTTTGTTAATAAAAACATATTTTTACTTATTAATGAGGTTTTTTTTTTGGCGCAACAGAATAAAACTACAGCTCATGCAACATGAAAACATTTATTTGGTACTTTATGGTTTAGATTTTAATCTTATTTAGGTTAAAAACATATAAACGAAGTTAAAAAAAGATACCATGTCTGTCACAAAAGTTTGTATCACATAGACCTTCTTAATTCATTAGTTTACACAATTAGTGTATTTTTTTTAACTTGCAGAACCATTTTGAACCGTTCTTGAACAGTCAATTGCACATATATATATAAATAAATATATATATATATATATATATATATATATATATATATATATATATATATATATATATATATATATATATATATATATATATATATATATATATTCCAAGGCAAACTGAAGTCTGGCCTGTCTATTTTTCTTCTTCGTCTTCTGGCATTTAAGTTTACTTGACACAAACGCCTTCTAATGGTTCTAACAGAAATTGAAATGGATGAATTCTCTTTTTTTATATCTTCGGCAGTCAAAAATGGGTTTTTCATCGGGCATCTTCTTATTAATTTAACTGTAGCTTAAGTACTTTTTCTGGGTCTTTCAGGCTTTGGAATACTGGCAGTAGTTCCCCTAGCTCTAAATAAATTAATTTGTTTACAAACAACACTTTTATGTAAATTCATTTGGTTAGCGATATCAATTTGTTTTACTCCCGATTGATATTTCTTCATTATAATTTTTTTAACTTGTTCAGACAAATTCACACCTCGTGGCATTTTATCAGCACACACTACCAAAATTTGAAGCTGTTTAAGCAAGCAACACTGAAAGAATGTAAAAGATAAGAAATGGTTTCTCCACTTTTGTCCGCAATAGTTCATAAACAATTTTTTTGTCTCGTTTTGTATACTAAAGATAAATGTTTTTAATACCTCTTTAAAATGCATACTAAATGCCTAATATGTTTGTGAAATACAATAGGAAAAATTCTACTGTCACAGTATGTACTAAGATGTAACTCCAGATGTAAGACAGTTGTAAAGTAGACATTCTGATTTTTCTGTTGTTTCCTGTGACTCTCCCTAGACGCGTTTCGCCTGCCTAACAGGACTTTTCAATAGGGCTGTATTGAGTACAGGGAACAACAGAAAAATCAGAATGTCTGCGTTTCACCTGTCCTTAAAAACGGAGTAACATCTTAGTACATAGTTAAATAAGTTGAAAAATATCAAAACGTAAAGACTTGTATTTCTAAAATTCTGAGAAACAAGGCCTTTTTCTACATCTTTTACAATATTAACAGGCTATGTAAGTCACAAAATCAGTTGTCTTTATTCCATTAATTAATAAACAAAAACTCATATTGACGCAAACTTTTTGACAAACACTGTACATTTTTATATAGTTCATTTCTCTTAGTCATCAGTCTCCTTAATGCTAAACTAATTTTAATAAAAATATATTTAACAAATGATATATTACACAAATTATAACGAAATAGTGAGCTTCTTAGGTGAAGATACCAGATATATCTGTAGTTTTATAACATCACCAAGACCCAAGGGTATTGAAAACCGTGGGATTGTTTAATCATATGCAATATTGAAAAGGGGTAAGTTATAAATCACCCTGTATATTAAAAACTTAAGCAGAAAGTTTTGAGTGTGCAAACTTTATAATAAATTATCTCCCATATCATCCAAAATGGAGCAACTAAACAAACTAAAATATTTTTCCAATAGTGGCATAAAGTACAAAAAAAAAACTAAAAATATTTAAATAGATAAAAAATTATGTAAACATTATGAAATAGACAGTCCTTTTCCAGGACACCCTGTACAACCCGCAAAGTTTTGAAATAATAATTGTTATTTAAAATTATTATAGATATTTATGATAAAGTTATTGGCATTAACATACACGGGTAAAACGCACAACGAGTTGGTAATACAAGTTGTATAAACACTAGAGCAGGGATTCCCAAAGTGGTCGATGGGTCGATATCGGTTTCCTAGGGGTCGATATAAACAAAAACTGATTTTGGGGGTCGACGAGGTCTAAAAATCGACCCCTATTAAATTAACACAAGTTCTTATTTAAAACTTTCAAGATAGGTAGGTAGGTACTGTATTGTTTATGTTGTGTTACGTGTACTAAGAATAATTAATATTTTTGTAGGAAATAGCATTGTTGTAGTAATGTAAAGCCTCAACTTCGTACAAGATGAAAAACAACAACCAAGGCTATCAGAAGTTCTGGTTGCAACGCAACATTGAAACACAGTATCCTACATTGTGGAACATTGCTGAAAAATACCTTATCGCTTTTCCATCATCATACCTAGTTGAAAAAAGCTTCAGTGTGGTAACAAACATTTTG
Organism: Listronotus oregonensis; assembly: GCA_019359885.1. NCBI lineage: Eukaryota > Metazoa > Arthropoda > Insecta > Coleoptera > Curculionidae > Listronotus > Listronotus oregonensis. Next base: position 31,224 of record JAHBCN010006453.1, on the reverse strand, counting down.
ACGAAACAAAGAAACCGTTTAAAAATCAACGAACGTGGAGATTTAAGGCTGCAACTCACCAATATTGACCCGGATGTAGCTAGATTGGTAGATAGTCACCAGGTTCATCCATCACACTGAAAGTTTTATTTTCTCTTTGCGAATTAATACTTTTTAAATATAATTTCCTACCTACTTAAGATTCTTTAAGTACCTAATTTGTGCTATCATTATAAATTAAACTTGATATTTACTAAATGTCTTTTTATTTTATTAAATTTGATGATAAAATGAAGTCAACTTTACTACTTAACCAAGTGCAAAGTTTTCCAATTGGTACCTTAGTACCTAGGTATTTTGTATCAATAGGAAAAAACTAAAGATAGGCCCCTTATTTACAATAGTCTGCTAACTTAAAGCATTGCTAATTCTCACTCTGTCTTCTTCTATTGACCTAAGTCAGAATGAAAAATAACACTCTGTAGCAGCTGTTTTAAGTTAGCGGACCATTATGAATAAGGGGGTTGATCTTAAAAGTAGGTAATTTGCCCATGGGGGTCTGAGGTAACAGTTCATTTTGGAAAAGGGGTCACTTGTCCAAAATAGTTTGGGGATCCCTGCACTAGAGTATATTAATACAAGTAAATTATACATTATACCATATTTTATCTAAACCCGCACATAAAACACTTTTTTTTTAATTCATTAAGGTGTTTTGTGTCCTTTGGCTGCTTAATCATGTCCCGAGTATAAAGCCGTTAAAACCGGCTTGAAATAATATTAAAATCCAGGGAGGGCCAGACGCGTGTTGTTGTATATTGGTTGCCGCTAAATTTTGTGTAGCCTATGGATGTGTAATAGTTATTTACATTACAAGTGCGTTATGTAACGGGTGTCCAAATAAGAAAGTGCGCCGGCTGTATCTCAGAAAATGTTTATCGCACAGCGTTGGGGAAAATATTTTTAGTAAAAGTGGTCAAGAGAAATAGCTGGAAATTATTTTCAAGTTTCTGAAATGGCCGCTAGGGGGCGTAACTGCAATATTGAATCTAAAAAAGTGATGTTTTTGTGAATTTTGCTATATTAACCTAACAAAAAAATACCTGATCTTTAAAATCGAGCCTAATTTGAACCTTTTTTACAATTTTTGCTGTATCTCTAAAAATAAAGTGGTGAAGGGTATTTAAAGGTTTCCGTAAAAAACACTCTGTATTTTCAAAACGGCTAAGCCGATTTTAACAAGCTTAGGCTGGTTGACAAGAGCTTTTCTTGGGCTATAAATGTTATAATATTTGAAGTTTTGTTAGTTTCACATATCGTCGATAGAGGGCTTTTTTCGATATTCCGTCAGAAATGGTTAATTTTCTTTAAAAAATTAAATGCATTGGTGTATTTTTTTCATAAAAAAGTAGCTAAATAATGCCTTAACAAGCTTGCGAAAACCGGATCTCGATATTTTGTTTCTTACCTAAAATTTAGGCCAAAGAAAATTTTATACGTCAATATCTCAAAAACTATAAAACCTACAAGAAATTTAATGGGAAATTAATTATGTATTTTTACGGAATCTTTAATTAAGGTTATATAATCTTTTCGTCTAAATGCAATACTTTACGAGTTATGATAAAAAAATCGAATTCCAGGGGTATACCTTTAAAAAATCCTGAAAATTCTATTTATTGATTATAACTCCTAAAGTATTGCGTTTAGGCAAAAAGATTATATAACCTAAATTAAAGGTTCCGTAAAAATACATAATTTATGTCATATAAAATTTCTTTCAGCTTTTATAGTTTTTGAGATATTGACGTATAAATTTTTTTGCCCTAAATTTGAGGTAAGGAACAAGAAATCGAGAGATTTGCGAGCTTGTTTAAGCATCATTTGGCTACTTTTTTATGAAATAAAAACCATGCCAATGCATTAAATTTTTAAAAATTACTTCTGTCGGAATGTTGAAAAAAACCCTCTAGCGGCGACATGTGACAGTAACAAAAATTCAAATATTATGAAATTTATAACCCAAGAATAGTTTTTTTAACTATCCTAAGCTTGTTAAAATCGGTTTAGCCGTTTTCAAGATACAGAGTGTTTTTTACAAAAACTTTAAATACCCTCCACCACTTTATTTTTAGAGATACAGCAAAAATTGTCAAACGAAAAAGGTTTAAATTAGGCTCGACTTTAAAGATCAGGTATTTTTTGTTAGGTTAGTATAGCAAAGTTCACAGAAACATCACATTTTTAGATTCAAGATTGTAGTTACGCCCCCTGGCGGTCATTTTAGAAAATTGAAAATAATTTCCAGCTATTTCTTTTGACTACTTTTACTAAAAATATTATTTCCCTAACGCTGTGCCATAAACATTTTCTGAGATACAGCCGGCGTCCTTTCTATTTGGACACCCGGTACAACCGAAAAATAAGAAAATACCTACCGTTTTAATGTAATTAAAATACCTGCGGTAATAAAGCTCTGAACTCCAGCTAAATATGTGAATTATGAGATTATTAACGTGCGGGGTTAGACAAGATCAAGGGTGGTAAACTTAACAAGGAGTGCTTGATTTTTACTATTTGTCCGCAGATATAGGTTATGTTTGTACGTCACCCGTTTGCCCATTTTGCCCAGAAGGTAGATTTATTTTATTAATTTTTGTTAAATATTCAACTTTTAAAAACTATTTTGGATATGCACTTACTATTGGAACTGTAATGTATAATATTTTAAAAAATTAAGACTTTATATTACTTGTAAACAAAACAAACAGACAAACGGATTACGTCACAAATACCGAATTGACATTTAAATTGGTGTATATGGGCTTAAATGGGATCGAGCACTCCTTGTTAGGTTTATCACCCTTGAGACAAGATGATAAAACTAACTTTAAAGCTGAAAGAACGGGGTCATTACAAACATGATAAGTCTTAAAAATATCTACAGAGTGTCCCATTTAAGAATACCATCTACAAAGAAGATACAGTCCGGATAAAATTAGCAAAAACTAATAAAGATACTGTCAAAAACACTGCAAGAAATTTATTTGTTTTTAAGATTCTGGAAAATCGTTGTTACAATCAATTTTAAAAAAATATAATTCCACTGAAGCTTTTCATACATGACAAAATGGAGAGCCTGGATCCAACGTTTTGGTTTGTCACAATCATCATCAACTTTATTATTAAAAAAATAAATCGAAATTACTTCTTACTGTTTATCTAAGGAAATTCTTTTATTATTTACTTAAGGACCACTTCCAAAGTACTACAACACAATCATATATAAAAACCTTAAATGGCATGTTACCAATGCAATAAAAAATTTAGGTATTTTCTTACAAAGGTGTTTTCCAGTTTTATACACTTTAGAAATTTACATGAAATATTCTCGTTTCGTACACTGAATTATTTAATCAATTTTATGCTTCTTATTTCGTACACTGATCATTGTGAAGACCCAAATACCGAACCAAATAAATACCATATTGAAAATTATTAAAATTTTGTTAATAACTTCGATGTAGGGATAACTTAGACAAAATCAAAAGCCTTTAATTCTGGTCGGTCATGGTTAGTTCTGGTTAGTTAAAGCGGCTTTTTATTTTCCCCAATTATATTTCAGACGTGTTAAATCACTACAAGTAGGAACAGTAAACTTTTCCGTTTAGGTAGTTAGTTAAAACATACATATGATTATTGTTAGATTATTTTAATATTACTATTATTCAAATAAATATTTTATATTTCTGCATCCAATATGTGAGCAATAAATATTTTGATATTTAGTTAAAAAATTAGTTTAAATTCATTTACCATATTTTATGAACCATCAGACTGAAACCTACCTGAGTTTTTGGTGTTCAAAAGAAATGTTGAATTAAAATGGTTGAAAACTAAAAAAAAATTTTAAATTCAAAATTGTTATGTTAATCAGAAAGTAACAGAATATTTGTGAAAAATTATCAGTGTACCATAAAAAACATTCTGCAAGATATGAACTTATTTAAACATATTGACATAATACAGTCAAAATATCTGTGATTTTTAGCCCTTTAAAAGGCAACATTTACAATAAAATTATTTGAGAGTCAATAGGTTTTAGGGAATTGTTAATTTGCTTAGTCAATATACAATTATGGACATATAATCTGGTAAATATAACTTTCTTACATCCTAAAAGTGGTCTTTTAAATTTGGTAGCCTTTAATAAACGGAATGCCTGTACCAACTTTGTGCTGATAATTCACGTAGTTTTGTCCGAAAAAGTTGAGAAGAGTTATTTCTTCAATGTAAATGCGACTATTGAAGAACATCCAAGAAACTGCTGCGTAGGCTGGTACACATAGTGGATTTACAAGAATTAACTAAAACAAATTGACTTATTTTCATTTTACAAATATACTGGGTGTCCCAACTCTATTTATACACCAAAAAAAAACTAAATAATATGTGTTTAGTAACGCTTATTTTATTAACAGTGTCCCAAAAACAAAGTTTTTATTGTTAAGTGTAAAAATCAACCATTATTCAAATTTTAAAGTAAATTTTTATCAAAATGTTCCCTTGGACCAATAGCATCGGTTTATTTATTTTTATATTTTATATATAATATTATTATATATATTTATAATATAATAAATATTATATATATATATATATATATATATATATATTTTTATATATATATTATATATATATATATATATATATATATATATATATATATATATATATATATTATTTTTTTAATTGTTTATTTATACTATGTGTGTGTGTTCGGTTGTTTTTATTGTTTACATTTGTGCCTGAGTAAAGGAAGGAAAAAGTTGCTTACATGAGCAGCTTTGTACCATGTTGACAATGCAGTCACAATAATCAAACGCTAGGGAAACACTGAGGTCACATTGTTTAAAACGTGCAGGTATCTTCAACATGGGGGCAGCTTCACTTATCCCATAACAGATCAATAGTGTTGAAAAATAGAGGGTAATTGAAAGAATCTACAAGAGCAGAGGGACACAAACACGTGTTTTAGGCTGAACGGCATCTTCGGAAAGATCGATACAAAAGGCTTTAACATCATGGTCCACACTCGCGACCGGTGGTTACTTTTTCTATCTACAAATCAGCTAAGAAACACTTACATCGGATATTCGGAAACGTGCGGTAATTGCGAAGATGAGCCATAATTTTGATTATTTCGATTTTGTCAATCAGTGTAAGTAAGTTTAATGGAACGTCCTGTATATTTAGCCAAATTTTGACTCTATTAAATTCTACATCAAAAATGAAATTACAGTATATGTCAATCAATGCTGGTGCTGGATAACGAAAACGATTAAAGAAAAAAACAGTTGGAAGTGGTCGCCCGAAACTATCGAATCAAGATTGTTTGTTTTGAGAAACCAACCATTTAAATCTGTAGTTTGTAGAATAAGGTAAATATCCGAATTGCGCTGCCACAAGGCAGCCTTAAAGCCGTTTTTAACAAATGCAAATAAAGCACAACGCATTGGATTTGCTTTACAATTTTACTTGGAACCCCCGATTTTTTGGGAAAATATAATATTCACCGATGAAAGAGTGTTTCAGTCATGCTACAATGAGATACTTAAGGTATACAGGCCTTAAGGAACACGACTTGATGAAAAAATACCCATCTAGAAGTGGCAGAAACAACATCCCTACGAACAATTACAATAATGAGACACCCCAGGAATAGACTACATAACCCTTCAAATACACTACTTTATGAAATGACGAAAACACAACCAATTTTGCAGCGTTTAAAACACCTCTCTACCAACTTCATATCAAAACAACACAATTTGGAAATAATACAAGAATTTTGCCTGAAACGAACGGAGGAACAAAACAGACAACAAACATACAAACATCCTTTACATATATAAAAAACTAGAATATCTAATTTGAAGATCAAAACCCTGAAATTGCTTATTTATGATTATTACTTTTTTTTGTAAATTGTATAAATTTCTTTTTGTATCCAACATGAATATAATTATAATAAAATGTTAATTACCTTATGCTGAAGGACCTCGGTCAATGGCCATTTGATATATGTAATTGGTTTTGCTTATGTCAATAAATAACATTTGTATTAAATGGAATATAGTCAAAAGGACAGAAGTAGTAGGCGATTTTCGGTAAATGTTTGGAGGTGGCTGAGTGCACAAGAACTGAGTGTATGTTATTTTATCGAAGGAAGGTTCAATGCGGAGGTATATATAGATCTACTACAGAATATCATGCTTCCCTCTGTACTGGATCGATTTCCGGACAGAAATTTTATCTTTCAGCAAGATAAGGTCCCTTCATACGGCCCGGCAAGTCGATGAATGGATGGAATAGCAGGGTATCAGGGTTTTACCATGGCCCGCACGTAGTCCGGATTTAAATGTTATGGAAAATGTTTGGGGCTTATTATTTAAAAAAATAAATAGGGAAAATGAGTTTAGGCCGCGATATGTAAACGAACTTAAGGATAAAATTTTAGAGGCGTGGAATGAGTTACAAGGAAATCCTGCAAGGCTAAACTCTGTCTTAGAAAAAAACGGGGCCGCAATAAAATATTAGATTTGTTTGAAAGGATATTTAAGTTTGTTTGAATTTATTAAATTGGTAATTAATTTATTGATTTGTTAGTTTTTATAAAATATATTTTTTTTACCTTTTGCTTTATTTATAGTAATTAAATGTAAAACAAGGTAAAAAAGAGTGATTTACAAAAATTGGCAAAATTTTGGATAAGAACTTGGCCCTTATTTTACATAGTTGTTTTTATTGGGAAAATATCCCTTTTTTAGTTAGAAAAAATCACTGTCTAAAGTTTTGTTATGTACTAAGTAATTATATTTGCATTTAAAACAAAAAAGTGTCATAAATTGGTATAAAAAAGATAATTAAAAAGAACAGAAAGTGGTTTAAGTTTAGGATTATTATGTACATTTACCTGTGTTCCAATAGCCCAGTAGAACCATCCAACATAACTTGGGTGACGAAACCAAGAATATATACCACTGGTAACAAGGACATGATCTTTTGCCTTTTCACACTGAACCTAAAATATATAGGAATAAATCAGAAATTAACACTGAAAACAAATATACTAAAAATGTATTTCTGCTCAATTAAATTTAGGAAAATTGAAAAGAGGCCAAGATTAGCATAAAGTGCACAATTTTTTTCTTGCATGACTAATGTTAATTGTTTTAAATTTGGCGATTTTCGCGTGGCCAAATGAACATTCGATATGGTGTTATTTGTGATGGAAAATTTCCGAAAATATATATGTGGGAAATATATCCGGAAATATATCAGAAAAAAATGGAAATATAAAAATAAAAAGTAGAAAACTCCCAAAACTAAACATGAGTAATTATATAAATAAATGATTACACAGCTCCACAAAATAAAAAAAAAAGGTTCGAAAGATTTGACTATGGTATCTTTATGTTTTTGGGGTCGCTGAATCCGAATCTGAAGTTATTTTGATCCCATCAGGTCAGGATCAAGGGCATTTTAAGGTTAAATCTGCAAAATTAATCGCAATCAAATTTAAAAAGTGTATACTTATATATGTATTTCATGCCGCTGACTATAAATCCGTGACTACATCAAATTTGGTTGCAATATGACCTTGAAATGCCCACAAAAAACAATTAAAGGTCTGAATGACTTGACCATGGTATCTGTATTTCAATTTCAATTTATTAAAAAGCATTATGCTGTATAACAATATAATACCTAAAGCTAAAAGTCTGTATAAAGCTAAACATAAAACTCAAACATTAAACACAAATTAAATGTACAAATAATGCTGTGGCACACTCAAGACAAACTACATAATAAAATCATCAAATCTTCGTAGTTGTAATGGGCGCATCGTCCTAGGTAATTTCTCAGTTTCCTTTTAAATTCCCTCTATCCTCCAATGCTTGTTAATGTTGTAGGTAGTTTGTTGTTGTTTCCTTTATAACATATCATATTTTGTGTTAATGTGTATCTTTTTGGGGTCGCTGAATCTGAATCCATGGTCAGTTTGACCCCCCACCACTTTCTTCAAATTTGGTTGCGATTAATTTTGTAAATTTGATCTTAAAATGCCCTTGACCCTGACCTGATGGGGTCAAAAACAGACCTTTAACTTTTTTTATTTTGTGGGGCTGTGTTATCATAGGTAATATCATAAGTACTTAGATTTGAGTGGATATATATTATATTTATTTATATTACTTGTTTTTGAAAATTTATTGCAACCTGGTTTTATTAAATCTCAAAAGTGAGGCGAGAGTTGAGCTAAATTTCCAAGAGTAAGAATGCAAAATCAGGCAAAAAATATCCAGCTCAAAATTTAAGCACAAATGGTATTTGCTAAGATTTGCTATGCTATGTATATAATGTAAGGATTACCCAAATAATTTTCTTACCAAATGATTAAAGTTGCTTCCAGCAGAGAACATAGCCAGTTTTCTTAAAAATTCGCCAGATATACATATAATTAAACCAATGTAGGTAATTGTAAAATTTTGTTTTAGACCTAAAAATTACAAAATATAATAACAAATAAACAATATTTTAACTTCTCTTTGTAAAAAGAAATTACTGTATTTGTGGAAAAATTCACATATTTTTTTTAGATTTGCACGTTTGATGGATCTATTTCCTTCTGTCTGTTGTCATCATAATTTTCGAACAAAATGAGATATTCTTTTTAAATTTGGTATATGTATATCACTAAAAGAGAGTAAACAATCTATAGTTTTAGAGAGGCAGGCAAGGGAAAGGAGTGAGACAAGTTAAGGTTAATGTTTTATGTGATATTTTAATATATATATTTTTTTAATTTACAATTAAAATAGAATTAGTTTATTTTTAGTGGTTTCTACACCTATAGGAGTGTAAAAATTAGGTTGAATATAGGAGAAAAAATTAAATATATCAAGTTTTAAGCCATTTTCAATGCTCCTGGGGTTAAATATTTAAAATCATGCTGTATATTACTGTATTATACTTCTAAGTTGTACTTTTATTATTAATGGTTATGTAGCTTACCTGGATAAAAATATGCTTCAACAAAAAACTCAATCCAAGATGTAACTGCAGCAATTGTGTATTGAGGGCTGTGGTTGATGACAAATGAATCTGTTGATACTTGTGTTGGCTGGATGATTGCAATAGCCAGGAATTCGGAGAAGTGAAAAAATGACATGACAGACATGTACAAGCCAAAAACCCTGAATTGAGGAGGGCACATAAGGTAAACGTAGAATCCTAGAGAGAAGATACTTCCAAGCATAGCTGCACGCCATGATATCTGAAAATCCTGAGGTATAGGGTTGGGTAAAATTGTGATAACTTTGGTATGTGGTTTTTTTAAACTAGGAATTACCTAATGCATAAATTGTGATAAAAATACACATAAAAATAATTACAAACTAATATTTTTTTCCTTTACTTATATATATTTTTAAAAGACATGCTTGTTTAATACATAAAAAGAATAAAATGCTTGAAAAGCCTTACCTCATACACTTGGTCAGTAAAAGCCATTCGAATCAAAGTATAGATCATCAGTCCCGAAATGAAAAAAATAAATGTATTAACGCCAAAAGTAGTTAAATTGTATTGGTAATTTAACCACCCCATAATGGAAAAAACAATAAAAGAGCCCCCAAAGTGTTCGATACATACTCTTCTTGGTGAAGCCATTTTAATACTGATTCTTGTGATGTCAGAGCTTCAAATAACGTTTTAATTATAGAATAATATCTGTGCAATAGAAAAAATGGACTTTTTCAGCTTGGTGATCTACATTTCACAAGGAAAATATTTTTTAACAACTTTAGTAAACAAATCTTGACACCATTCTTTTATTTCGGCAATGTGTCAAAAGTCAAATAAACAAAAATGAAACGTTAGAACTACCTTAAGGATAATGACAAAAAGGTTCCGACATAATCAAACTCTTTCTTTCTTGACTTGTTTGGGGTTAAAACAACCCCATTGGCCTGTAATCTAGTACGTTCCGCCAGCTCTCCCCTTTCCAGACTCTGCTTTCCGGGGCTTTGTAGTGGAATAACTGGATGCGGGCTCGAAGCCCCCAGAAATTCCCAAAAATTTTAGAAAATCAAAAGTTTTTCAATGTCAAATGTCATGAAAGGCACAAACAAATGTTGTTCCGACCAGGAAGCTGCTACTGGTATCACAGCATAACCGATTTCTGTCAGTACTGCTCCTTCCTGCTGAGCGCGCAACCATCTTCCGCCATTAGGAAAATACCTCATGCTGGGGCCCTCAGAAAGGAACAGGTATAGGAATCTTCGTTACAGCGCTTAGCCCCAGAAGAAGGACTCCATCGTTTGGCTTGAGTTTCTCCTTGATCCCCGATGGCAAAAGCTGTTGATACAGCGCCTTTAGCCGCCTTCCGGAAAAAACTGTATGTTTTTATCGCGAGCACTTCACTGATCGAAGGTCAAAAGGAACTATAATCAAACTCTGTCGACAGTGCTTCCCACACAACAATTATTATCTGCGAGTATATACCTACTAAAGGCAACCTTGCTGCCCGGCCTTGCGAACAAATGTACACTACATGCTCCTTCCGTCCGACAAGTCTGGCACGTTCAGTGGGAGGAAAAGGTTATACTGCTTTTCTTTTGTCTCTCTCGCACACTCGTTCGCAGTGGCGAGGCTGCCTCTAAAAGGTAATGTTCGAAGACTATAAGCTTCGAGCATATAATACTTCTAGAGGCCGCCTTACCGCTTGCTTTGCTGTAGAACAGCAGTGGTTGGAGCAGAAAGAAAGACAAAGTACAACCTTCTTCTGCCCGCTGTTTTCTTGTCCCCCAAGCAATAGCTGTGCGCCCCCCATATTAAATAGTTCCCGCCGACCAACATCAGCACGCGTAGTGAGGGAGAAAGGTTGTACTTCTATATCATTTTGTTTTTTGTTATTATTACTGACGATAGTTCAAATAATAACTAACAAATATATTTTAAGCAAATATTTCAGAAATATGTACAAAAATTAACTTTTAAACTTTCTTAGTACACGACAGTGCTAAAAACAAAAAGAATATTTTAATAAGATAGATATATTATGTCGTACAGAAAACTACAAACAGTGGGAGTTTGATAGATTATCAATATTGCTTTCCATTAAATATTATAGACATCGAAACCTGTTATTTTCTTAATAGTTTTTTTAGCCAACACTATATGGCGCACACAAAATAATTAAATATTATTTTAACTACCCTTCGAAAGGGGGCACTAACAATAATTTTATACCTACAGTAGACGACCTCTTGATTTAGACGGAGAGCTAGGGCCGAAAAATCATCGTCATCAGTAATATGGAGTTTTTGCCGTAAAATATATTCATTTAGTATTGTTATGTTCTCGCGCAGGCTGACAACCTATTGGATACAGGGGGTAGAAATAAGGAGTGAGAGTGCAAAATTATTGGGAAAAAAATCGTCATCGATAATATGTCAGCCATTTTGGCCACTTAAAGTTGAGCCCTAGGTGCCTTAATCCAAAAGGGCTGACAGTAGGTGGATACCGAGGGCAGTAAAACGGGGTCAAATTATCCCGAGCGCTTACTTTATACAGGGTGTTTATTAATTGAATGTCAATATTTCAGGGGGCAATTTTTGGGTCCATTTTAAGAAGAAAACTTTATATGAACTTATGTCCTAAACGTCCTAAGTTTTGGATACATATGGTGGTAAAATTTAATCATTTATTATTAATATCAGTAATGCCACTTTAGATATTTTAATAAAATTTGGCATACATTTACTATGTATTAAGCAAGAGGCATTTTTTAGTGTACTATATTTCTTTAATTTTCACCAGTGGTGTTCGTACGGAATTTGACATGCCTATTTTGGCAAATATTGATGGTAACTACGTCACTGATTTCTTTTAAAATAAAAATATTTTTAAAATTCCCAATCAATAATACAAAGTTGATCACTTGATTTTTTTCAATCCGAAGCACGGTTTTCGCTTAAAAAAATAAAAACAATTTCTCTGCATGATCATAACAATATCGGTAAACAATATCACTATGCAGAGAAATATTTAGTTTAATTTTTTTAGGTGAAAACCGTGCGTCGGACTAAAAAAATTAGAGCAGATTTGATCTCTTGATTTTTTTTTCATCCATTCACTAATCTGTCAATTGTTCTATTAGCAGATCTTCTGCTGTAAGACCAAAATTTGTTTATATGTCCTAGAACTATTTTTTTTACGGCACGAAATTATTTTCCTAATAACTTTCTACAGTTGTAGTGCCGTCAATTTTTTTGACCAAAATACCCGGCACCAAATTGGAAAGTTCAGCTTTCCGCTTATTCACCATGTACTACGGAAAATTGACGGCATACCGCTTAAATGCAGAGTCTTTTTTTACCCACCTTTTTCCCCATGTAACGTTATGTAGAATTTCGTAGAACCCTCCCCTCCCCAAAAATATGGCGTGTTACGTAACATTCAAGCTCAAAAAAATTATTAAATTAGTCGCAGTGTTAAAATAGGTGTGCGCACTTTTTAAATAATTAAATTTTTTACAATAAGTTTTATTTCTTTAATAAATTAAATTAAGTATTACAGCCAGTGCGATATTTTCAATACAAGTATAAAAAAAAATCTCAACGTTACATCGGGTCGCATCGACCCTCCCACCACGTAACAGCACATAACATGAAAATGTCCTTACGTGGTTTGCCTAACATGAGTAACAAAATTTTTCCACTCGGCTTCTTGTCTATTATATAATATTATTTAAGTTTTGTGTGCCAAAATGTATATCCCATTCACTTAATTTAGGCAATCTGGCAGATTATGGAATTTTACTTTTCAATAGGTATAATGACATCCAAAAATTTCTAATATTTGGTATTTATCATATGAAATAGGATTTATGGATAAATAAAACTTTTTTTTTAAATCTATTAAACATTAATTATATATTTTTTATAAAACAAAACGACAAAATACAGCAGAACGCCATGATAGGTAAAACACCAATCACAGCGAATTACGTCACATATTTTTAGGCGTATTGGTGTCATTTGCATTTCAACCTTCAAGCATATACCTACCTAGAAAAAGATTTATCGCAAAAAAAATTTACAACTTTTCTCTCTCCCTTTTCGTGCTGATTGTACGCAGAGTGAGAAAGAAAAATTGTAAACTCATAAGTCTACAACCTGTCTCTCTCGCTCTGTGAGCAATGAGCACGCAGAGCAAGGGAAAAAAGGTTGTTTGAAGCACTAAAATTTGTTCATTATTGTTTGAGAAAAACATCGGGTATGTAATATCCACTTTTTGAACATTTTTTGTTGTTGTAAGCATGGTTACTGACTTTTTAAGCCAATGCAATACATTTTATGTTGTTGTAAGCATAGTTACTGACTTTTTAACTCAATGCAATAGATTTTTTATTTAGTTTTTTTTTCTACTTTTTTTAAGAAACAAATGGAAATGGCACTTATCCACTGATAGAATATCCAAAGTGTGATTAGCTCCGCTTGGTATATAATATTGGAATTTTGTGCAGTGCCTTGTATCGATCAGGTATTGTAAATATGTGTGGTTAGCGCGTTTTGACGTAGATATCGTTTTCGCGCGAAAGTTTTATATTTGAATTGCTTGCAACTCTGTTTAAAAATTTCGTATAAAAAATATCTGGCAAAAATATTATTTTTAGACATTAAAAAAAAATACGAGCAAGGGGTCTATTGTAACCTTTAAAACAAAAAACAACATCATCAAAAACTGAGAACGTCAAGTCATATTCTTAGACACGAGGTAATCTGTAAAATTTTTTTGCCTACAAGGATGCCTTTACTAAGTGAATGGAATATATTTCTAGCACAATCATATTACACAAAGGGAGTGATTCACTGCCAACTCGGATATCAGGATAACAAAAAATCTTTAAAAATATACAAACCCGTAAAGATTGTGAGTCATTTGTGTAAGAGATACTGAACAGGTAACATCGGAAGAAGAAACATAAAAGTTGTCTTAGTTTATGTTTAAATAAAGTGAATGGACATTATGTGTTAAAAATGCACTAGTGAAGTGAAATAAGTAATGACATAGTGGTAGTGAAGTGAAAAAGGTGGAGGTATACTTGTAGTGAAGTGAAACACAAATATCAAGGGATTAAATAAGCGCAGGCCGTGTCCCCCACAAAGCCTGGATCAGCATAATTACAAAGGTATGTATTAATTTTAAAAAATATTTTAGGATAGTAAGTTGTTTATGCCAAGAAATTAGTCCAGTAGAAAAATTTTTGGTTATTGGAAATAGGTATATCCAATTTTGGTTATAATGCCGAATACGATTTTTTCTAGATTATTTAAAATATAATATTCTGACTTACATATTATCTTGTCCTTATTTTTTAAATTAATTTGCATAACGGTGCATTTATGTATAAATTAGTATTTTTTAAATTACAAAAATTTTACTTTTAAAAAGTTGTCCTATTTTAACTTAGACAATTGACAACACCGTGTACATTTCTTTATTCTGTTTATCAATCACAACGTTTTTTTTTATAAAATTGCATTTTTCACACACTTATATTTTCTTAGGATTTAAAAATAAAAGGACTCGAAAACATGTTTCTTTATTAGTATATTATACAATAGGTTGGTGTGTCTACAGTTTTATTTTTTTTTTTAAATAAGGCGCATTGCGGAGGCTTTTTAGCATACGAGATCATTTCACCTCAGAACAGATATTTGCAGAATAATTAAACTAAACATTCACTGTTTTTTTTATATAGGGGGTCAATTTGAAAGCTCTTAATGCAAGTATCTTAAAAAATAAAATATTATATAAATATATTTACGTTACTCCTGTTTTTAATACCTTTGACAGTCGACAAAATGTCAAAAAATGTAATAGGTGTCATTATGATAAGACGGTTTAGATTGCAGATATAGAACGTTTCACAAGGGTTTGCACTTACGTCATCAATGACGTCATGACTTGGAAAAAAGGGTTGTCGTAGCTATAATAATTCATATAAATTCAATGTTGTTCACATTTTTAATTAAAGTTAGGCAATATTGATGCAAGTACGTTTCAAACGCTCTTTAGAGCACGTTCAGAATTGTTTTCTAATACAATTTTTAATTCATCATGATCCGATTGCACCAATAAAATTTTTAATTTTCTTAAGGTAAAGCTAAGCAAATAAAAATTAGATTGGACCAGCGATATCGGCCTTCAAGATTCGCTTTATCCAGCCTAAAAATATCTAGACTTAACTCATTTTTGTCTCAATTTTGTTGATTTTTTTCTGTTTCTCATGATGAGAGACCAGACCCCGATTTTTTAGAAAATGGGTGTTTTAGTCGGCATAATGGAACAAGTAATTATCAGAATACAACATTTATAGAAAGATTTCATTTTTTAAAGTCAACAGTGTTAAGCCTTATAGAAACTAGAAAGAAATACCTGGAATATAATACATATATAACAATTTGCAGTTAATACCTGGAATATAGCACGTATATAACGATTTGCAGTTATTTTATACTCTTTCCGATTTTCGGGCTAAAAAAAAAGACGGTCTATAAATTGTTTTTTTTTATAATATTCTTGTACCCTGCTATCTTATACCTTGCTAGCAACAAACATTTTTTTTCGTATGTTCTCTTTTTTGGTAATTTTATTTGTTAGTTTACGTTCTTTTTTTTAATTTCTTTCATCAAATTATTTATATGGGTGTTATATAAGGTTTAACTGGATTTTTGAACACTAAAGAAGCAGAAAATACCATAGCCGTAACTTATAATATGCGGGGTGCCAGCATTATCAATCATTACTAAGTTTAACTAAGTTGCAACCCGAACAAAAGTCAAGCTTGGCTTTATTTTTAAGTCGACTTAACAAAGACAAGTTTATTCAGAAAATGGGGCAATTAGGCCCATGAAGTTCATTTAGGAGAGACCAAAAATATCCAAAATAATTAAACGCGTACAAAGTGGTTTTATACATCTTGTTTATAAAAAAAGGGTATTTTCTCAAATTTTACACAAGGTTTTCCCATGAAATATCGCATAATAATTTAATATGTGTTTGGTCATTTTTAAAATACTAAAGCAAACTGCAAAAAAACCATACAGTTTAGTTTATTTTAAATAAAGTAAATATATTTTGGGGTTAATAATGCACTAGTGAATAAATAATAAACAAAAGTTATAAAGAGAAAAAAAAGATAATAAACACAAATATATTAAATAAGAGCTTCCCAGCGAATCACAAATTTGGAACAAAAAAATTTAGGATGAATTGTTATGCAAAAATTTTCGAAAAAAACTATTTATTAAAATCGCTATAAATTCGGGTTTAAATCCTAAAGTCGTTTTCAGATTATAAAATAAAATTGACTAAATTTTATTTGAAGAGTCCAAAAAACCGATCTTTAAAAAAAAATTTAGAAAATTAAAAATTTTAAAATTTCCTTTTTAACTTACTTTGACAAAACAATTTTTTTTGAAAAAAGTTTTAAAAATTAAAATTAATTTTTTCAATTTAACCCATGTTTTATGATATTATTATTGGGTAGTTTACAAAAAATAAGACTGCTTGAACGGCAGCCATTTTGAAATTTACAGAAACGACCAACCTTTTGACGTCATTAATTTGTTTTAGTCTGTTTTTGACCTTTTTAATTTTTTAAAAAAGGTAAGGCAATTGATGACGAAAAAGTAAAACCCTCTTTTGAAAAGGGGTTTAGTAATATCGAAAATGTCCTTTTTTATTCGTAATGACATTTTAATGTTATCGTGTGTGGATTTTGAATATATAGGGTGTGTCATATAATATTTTTTGGGAATTTTAAAATTTGGACATGTAGGATCGATTCGCCAGAGTTGAAAAACCCTCATACTATTGTGCAATGTGTTATAAGCATCTTATCAAATGGAGTAGCTTTTAATAAAATACAAATTGTTTTACTCGGGTTATGCCTTTTATTTTTTGTATTAATTGACAAAAAAATTGGTAATTGTTAAGAAAGTGGCCACAACTCCGATTTTGACCTAATTTGATATACAGGGGGCGCTGATCACGAATCTGAAAAACTTTTTTGGAGGAATCGTTTCGTTTTCGAGATATACATCATCAAACTTGAAAATCAAACTAACCTCATTTTCACTATTTCTCCTTCTTTTTGTACAGAATTCTTGATTTTTACACTAAATTGGAACGCAATAGTTTATAAACACCCTTAAAAAGCTTTTTTAATATTTATTTATACCTATTTTTCATTTAATTCCAAACTTTCACTTTTAAACGCCGCAACCATGTATACAATAGGGAATTTTTAAGCAAACATAGCCGCCCCGTTTGAAACTGATACTTGGCAATTTAATGGAAAAAAATTTGTAAAATAAAAATAAAAAAGTTTTTAAAAGGTGTTTATGAAAAATTGTGTGCCACTTTAGTGTAAAAATTGTGTACAAAAAGAAGGGGAAATATACTGTAAATGAGGTTAGTTTGTTTTTCAAGTTTGATGATGGATATCTCGAAAACGAAACGTTTCCGCCAAATATTTTTTTCAGAACCCCCTATATCAAATTTGGTCAAATTCGGAGTTGTGGCCACTTTCTAGATAATTACCAAAAAATTGACGGATATTACACAATGAGACCTTTGATTTAGGGTATTACAAAAGGGGTGAAGCTGTTTTACATTTTAAAGTTGGGCTATGGGGCGAATAGAGGGTGACACTCACTGACTGAAGTAGAATGGTTATAGTTCCCCTATAGTCCAATCATTATAGATTTTTTTTGTAAATAATGTTAACAGATATCTGACTGCGCCACGACTTCCGGAATAACCTGTAGATTACTAAAATCAAAAATTCAACCAATTATTTTTTCAGGTAATTTTTTTAAACAATTATTATTAAAAAAATGGCAATTTTTTCGTTTTTTTTAAATATAACAAAAAGTACTTTACTCATAAAATATTGTTTGTAAAGAATTCAAAAACCTACAAAATGGTTTTTGAAAAATCCCGATCCGACCATTTTTCACCGAGAAAAGCCGGAAAAACGCTTAAAACAGACCTATATCTCCGTTAATTTTTAATATTAAGGGCTGATTTTTTGGGAAATGATAGTCAATAACATATATTTTGAGTAGCCGAAAGATGAAAATTATCGCATTAATAGTTTTTATTCAATCGCACCATAAACAAATTTAAGCCCTTTTCTTGCAGGTGCCGTGAATATTGGGCAAATGGTTCGATTTGAATTTTTAAGACGGCTTTTTAAAGTTGAGATTAAAAGCTACAAAGTGTATACCTCACATTTTCATATAAGTTTGGAAAACATTGATAAAAATGCTTGTAAACCGCGTCGATTGCGTTGATGCACGCAACCAGTCTCTCGCTTCTCCTTCGCTGCTGGGTGTCCCTCCACGGTCGACTCAGTATAATCGGCCGCGAATTTTCGTTCGACGCGCTAGGGTTACAAGCATTTTTAACAATATTTTCCAAACCTACATGAAAATGTGAAATATACATTTTGTAGCTTTTAATCTCAACTTTAAAAAGCCGTTTTAAAAATTCCAATCGGACCATTTGCGTAATATTCACGGCACTTGCAAGATAAGGGCTTAATTTGTTTATAGTGCGATTGAATAAAAACTATTAACGCGACAATTTTTATCTTTTGGCAGCTCAATGTATATGTTATTGACTATCATTTCCCGAAAAATCAGCCCTTAATATTGAAAATTATCGGAGATATGAATTTTTGCAAAAGGGTCTGTTTTAAGCGTTTTTCCGGCTTTTCTCGGTAAAAAAGGTCAGATCGGGATTTTTCAAAAACCATTTTGTAGGTTTTTGAATTCTTGAAGCAGAGCTGGAGTTATCCAAACTCCAGCGACTAGCATGTCTCTGTATAACGGGAGCTATTAGAAGCACTCCCACTGCAGCCATGGAAACCCTACTAAGCCTCCCCCTCTTGGTATAATTATTAAGGCGGAGGCGAGTATTGGGGCATACAGGCTGAAATGTAACGGCAATTGGTGCTCTGGGCCTGCCCTAGGACACACCAGAATAACGAGCAGTATCACAAACCCAATATTTGAGATGAGCAGTGATACAATGCCAAAACGGATAAATACACACAGACCATACAAAACCCAGCTTACCTGGGGCGGTAGTGAGCGATCTCCTGGTCAGTCTCGGAATTTGGTTTGGTATACCGATGGATCCAAGACTGACAATGGAGCCGGCGCAGGAATACATGGTATGACCCCTAGGTTTAATGCTTATGCTTCCCTGGGGAAATATGCCACTGTTTTCCAGGCGGAAATATATGCCATTGAACTTTGTCTGCGAGAGAACTTGAGGAGGAGATATAGGGCAGGGACATCACTGTCTTCTCTGATAGTCAAGCGGCCATAAAAGCTTTGGCATCCCAACAAGTCAACTCAAGGTTGGTTTGGAACTGTCTGCAATGCCTCCTAAACCTGGCTAACCACAACAGAGTTACAGTTTCCTGGGTGCCAGGACACAGGGGAATACAGGGCAATGAAAATGCAGACTCCCTGGCCAGGCGAGGCTCCGCAGCAATGTTTGTGGGTCCTGAACCTGTTTTTGGAATAGCAAAAGCCTCGGTTCGTGGCTACATGACTCGGTGGATTCAAACACAACATCAGTCATACTGGAACCACATTCCAAGGCAATATCACAGTAAATCAATGTTGGACTCACCGTCGAAAGCATTGACAAGTGAATTACTGAAACTAAATAGGAATCAGATTAGAATAGTGACAGGATTAATAACCGGACACTGCACCCTAAGAAAACATATGCACACTATGGGCATCTATAGAGAAGAACCCATTTGCAGACTATGTGACGAAGAGGAAGAGACAGCCTCTCACATCATATATGAGTGCCCTGCACTTACATAATGGAGAACAAATCAAAACCTCATGGTGGACACTAATTACCAGGAGGCTGGAGACCAGAAAAGAACAGTAAAAGGGCTATTACACCTGTCTAAGGTGTCAAACCTTTTTAACTGAAACAAATACACAAGAGATACAACAAGCCCTGTAGGCTGCAGTGTCGAGGCGGACAAAACCTCAACTTGTGTATTTATTTCATCAATCAATCAATCAATCAAGCGTTTTTCCGGCTTTTATCGGTAAAAAAAGGTCAGATCAGGATTTTTCAAAAACCATTTTGTAGGTTTTTGAATTCTTTACAAACGGTTTTTTATGAGTAAAGTAATATAGTCAGTATTTTCTTATATTAAAAAAAAAACGAAAAAAAGGCCTTTTTTATAATTATTATTAAAAAAAATACCTGAAAAAAAATTGGTTGGATTTTTGATTTTAATAATCTACAGGTTATTCTGGAAGTCATGACCCAGTCAGATATCTGTTAACATTATTACCAAAAATTACCTTTTTTTTGCTATAATGATTGGAATACTACTTGTATAGATTTTGTGCCAAATTACAATTTTCTAACTATTTTATTTTTGAAATATCTGCATTAAAAGTTTTTAAATTTTTATTGTTTCAGGTTAGCGGGCCCCTGGTGGTAAGTAGTAGCTCTTGGTGGTTAACCTTGGCGATAGGTTTTTTTACTACTAAAACAGCGTGCGCATCTAAGGTTGCAAAAAATGAGCAAATTGGGACTGGAAAATTTTCTCCTCTCTGAAGAAAAGAAATTTTTGGGAATGTTTATGTTAATACACTTGTCTGTATGTCTGACTGTATTTGTAGCCCAAGTAAGTAAATATATAATTACCTATTTAAAAAAAATAGTATAATTTTTATGTTTTATAGAAAAGGAAGCTAACCAGATTTTTATGTTTAATCATTTTTAAAATAAAAATAAGTTTCTTTAATTGACGGAGGAAGTATTTTGAGCTTTAATATTTTTGACAAATATCATCAGTCATTTCACTACCCTAAAAATTCTAAGATAAATATACTGCTGTTGTAACAAAGAGTGGCGTATATGCAAAATCTTTATTTTAAGAAAAATTCTAATATTAGGCAAAATAAGATAATTAACCAAAAAAGCATCGCAGATGCGAAATATATATTTTTATTAATGCGAAAAATAGGGTTTAAATTAATTTTTTATGTTATTTTAGAAGTCTAGCTTAAAAAACGACACAATTTTTTCTTAATGTAGACAGTAATATAGCAACACTTTCTTAATATAAGGAAGCACAAAATACTTACAAAAAAAACCCTAAAAGTGCGCAGACGCCACTATTTTTTTCTAACGTAGTCAATAATATAGCAATAGTTCTTTAATATAAAGGTAAACAAAATAGTGGAACAACACAAAAAAGCTTTGCAAACGCCACAATTTTTCCCTCATGTAGACAGTGGTATAGTTCTTTAATAATGGGTAAACAAGAGGGTTCAACAACACCACAAACAAGCGTTACAGACGTCATAATTTATTCCCAATGTAAACAGTAATAGAGCAATAGTTTTTAATATTAGGGTGAACAAGATAGTTGAACAACACAAAAATGCGTTGCAGACGACACAATTTATTTCTAATGTAGGCAGTCATATACCAATTGTTCTCTAATGTTAGGGTAATTAAGAGAGTTAATCAACAACAAACGCAAAAAAGCGTTGCAGACGCCACAATGTATCTCTAATGTAGACAGTAATTTACCAATAGTCCTTTAATAATAAGTTGAGCAAAATAGTTAAAAAACAACACAAAAAAAGCGTTGCAAACGTCACAATTTATCCCTAATGTAGACAGTAATATGCCAATGATTCTTTAATATTAGAGTAACAATAAAGTTGGACAACAACACAAAAAAGCGTTGCAGACGCCACAATGTATCCCTAATGTAGACAGTAATATATCAGTTGTTCTTTAATATTTACGGTAAACAAGATAGTTAAAAACAACACAAAAACGCGTTGCAGACGCCACAATTTATTCCTAATTTAGACAGTAATACACTAATAGTTATTTAATAATTGGGTTCAGACGGCACAATTTGTCCCTCATGTTGGCTATTTTTTCGAAAGAATTCGCTTCTTAGTTCTTTGAGAATGTCTGTTCCATCGCTGTTGTTTCGTTTTTTTATCGTCTCTTATTGTGTGTCCAACCTTTATTGATGTCCGGTTTGTTTTTTCCTTTCCAAGTCGGCTTTCATTATTCCCGAAGCGTGTTTTATAATTATTATATGTGGGAAAATTTAAATAAAAGTTTTTCTTAATTATTTGGTACAGTTTTAAACCTGGTAACCCACCATTATACAGATTCTTATATTTCACCATTTTGCTTCTTTGTGCATTTTATTGTTTCCTGCATAACTACCATTGGTAGTTTTAAATTGACATGACCTGCTGATTGAAATTTTTTGGATTATGTATTATTCTGTTTTATAGAAAAGTCGGGGACATAGAATTTTAATGATGCTGTTTTTGGATCTGAGCAGTGGTTGTTTCGGCTGTACAATTATGCGTCAGTTTACCTGATCCTGCGGGTTAGACTTCCCTCGCATTGCGAGGGGGCGGTTAAGTCTGGATCAAATTGCTGTAGTATCGATTGATCAGCTGATGCCCACTATTATACAGATTCTTATATTACGCCATTTTGCCTCTTTGTATATTTTATTATTTCCTGCGTAACTTCTATTAATGGTTTTTAATTGACATGATCTGCTGATTGAAATTTTTTGAGTTATGTTTTATTTTGTTTTGTAGAAAAGTCGGGGACATAGTATTTTAATATTGCTGTTTCTGGATCTAAGCAGTGGTTGTTTCAGCCGTACAATTATGCGACAGTTTACCTGATCCTGCGGGTTAGACTTCCCTTGCATTGCGAGGGGGCGGTTAAGTCTGGATCAAATTGCTGTAGTATCGATTGATCAGCTGATGCCCACTATTATACAGATTCTTATACTACGCCTTATTGCCTCTTTGTATATTTTATTGTTACCTGCATAACTACCATTGGTAGTTTTAAATTGACATGACCTGCTGATTGGAATTTTTTGGATTATGTTTTATTTTGTTTTGTAGACAAGTCGGGGAAATATAATTTTAATGGTGCTGTTTCTGGATCCGAGCAGTGGTTGTTTCGGCTGTACAATTATGCGTCAGTTTACCTGATCCTGCGGGTTAGACTTCCCTCGCATTGCGAGGGGGCGGTTAAGTCTGGATCAAATTGCTGTAGTATCGATTGATCAGCTGATGCCCACTATTATACAGATTCTTATACTACGCCTTATTGCTTTTTTGTATATTTTATTGTTACCTGCATAACTACCATTGGTAGTTTTAAATTGACATGACCTGCTGATTGGAATTTTTTGGATTATGTTTTATTTTGTTTTGTAGACAAGTCGGGGAAATATAATTTTAATGGTGCTGTTTCTGGATCCGAGCAGTGGTTGTTTCGGCTGTACAATTATGCGTCAGTTTACCTGATCCTGCGGGTTAGACTTCCCTCGCATTGCGAGGGGGCGGTTAAGTCTGGATCAAATTGCTGTAGTATCGATTGATCAGCTGATGCCCACTATTATACAGATTCTTATACTACGCCTTATTGCTTTTTTGTATATTTTATTGTTACCTGCATAACTACCATTGGTAGTTTTAAATTGCATGACTGCTGATTGGAATTTTTTGGATTATGTTTTATTTTGTTTTGTAGACAAGTCGGGGAAATATAATTTTAATGGTGCTGTTTCTGGATCCGAGCAGTGGTTGTTTCGGCTGTACAATTATGCGTCAGTTTACCTGATCCTGCGGGTTAGACTTCCCTCGCATTGCGAGGGGCGGTTAAGTCTGGATCAAATTGCTGTAGTATCGATTGATCAGCTGATGCCCACTATTATACAGATTCTTATACTACGCCTTATTGCCTCTTTGTATATTTTATTGTTACCTGCATAACTACCATTGGTAGTTTTAAATTGACATGACTTGCTGATTGGAATTTTTTGGATTATGTTTTATTTTGTTTTGTAGACAAGTCGGGGAAATATAATTTTAATGGTGCTGTTTCTGGATCCGAGCAGTGGTTGTTTCGGCTGTACAATTATGCGTCAGTTTACCTGATCCTGCGGGTTAGACTTCCCTCGCATTGCGAGGGGGCGGTTAAGTCTGGATCAAATTGCTGTAGTATCGATTGATCAGCTGATGCCCACTATTATACAGATTCTTATACTACGCCTTATTGCCTCTTTGTATATTTTATTGTTACCTGCATAACTACCATTGGTAGTTTTAAATTGACATGACTGCTGATTGGAATTTTTTGGGTTATGTTTTATTTTGTTTTGTAGAAAAGTCGGGGAAATATAATTTTAATGGTGCTGTTTCTGGATCCGAGCAGTGGTTGTTTCGGCTGTACAATTATGCGTCAGTTTACCTGATCCTGCGGGTTAGACTTCCCTCGCATTGCGAGGGGGCGGTTAAGTCTGGATCAAATTGCTGTAGTATCGATTGATCAGCTGATGCCCACTATTATACAGATTCTTATACTACGCCTTATTGCTCTTTGTATATTTTATTGTTACCTGCATAACTATCCATTGGTAGTTTTAAATTGCATGACTGCTGATTGGAATTTTTTGGAGTTATGTTTTATTTTGTTTTGTAGACAAGTCGGGGAAATATAATTTTAATGGTGCTGTTTCTGGATCCGAGCAGTGGTTGTTTCGGCTGTACAATTATGCGTCAGTTTACCTGATCCTGCGGGTTAGACTTCCTCGCATTGCGAGGGGCGGTTAAGTCTGGATCAAATTGCTGTAGTATCGATTGATCAGCTGATGCCCACTATTATACAGATTCTTATACTACGCCTTATGGCTTTTTTGTATATTTTATTGTTACCTGCATAACTACCATTGGTAGTTTTAAATTGACATGACCTGCTGATTGGAATTTTTTGGATTATGTTTTATTTTGTTTTGTAGACAAGTCGGGGAAATATAATTTTAATGATGCTGTTTCTGGATCCGAGCAGTGGTTGTTTCGGCTGTACAATTATGCGTCAGTTTACCTGATCCTGCGGGTTAGACTTCCCTCGCATTGCGAGGGGCGGTTAAGTCTGGATCAAATTGCTGTAGTATCGATTGATCAGCTGATGCCCACTATTATACAGATTCTTATACTACGCCTTATTGCTTTTTTGTATATTTTATTGTTACCTGCATAACTACCATTGGTAGTTTTAAATTGACATGACTTGCTGATTGGAATTTTTTGGATTATGTTTTATTTTGTTTTGTAGACAAGTCGGGGAAATATAATTTTAATGGTGCTGTTTCTGGATCCGAGCAGTGGTTGTTTCGGCTGTACAATTATGCGTCAGTTTACCTAATCCTGTGGGTTGGACTTTCCTCGCATTGCGAGGGGGCGGTT
Source organism: Listronotus oregonensis (assembly GCA_019359885.1). NCBI lineage: Eukaryota > Metazoa > Arthropoda > Insecta > Coleoptera > Curculionidae > Listronotus > Listronotus oregonensis. The sequence continues at coordinate 5,800 of JAHBCN010006453.1, read as the reverse complement.
AAGTCTGGATCAAATTGCTGTAGTATCGATTGATCAGCTGATGCCCACTATTATACAGATTCTTATACTGCGCCATATTGCCTCTTTGTATATTTTATTGTTTCCTGTATAACTACCATTGGTAGTTTTAAATTGACATGACTTGCTGATTGGAACTTTTTGGGTTATGTTTTATTTTGTTTTGTAGAGAAGTCGGGGAAATATAATTGTGATATGTTTTTAAAAATAGCTGATACTATTTGCCATATTCCTGTCTGCATTAGTAGTTGTCCTTAAATTATGTTTCATATACGCCTTATTGTATCAATAATATTGTGTGATTATGGAGGACACAATAATTTATTAAAAAAGCATCATAAATTTAAAATATGATTTTTAGGAATATACGAAGCTTTGTGTAAGAAAACCAGATAACTATTTAAAAAAGCATCGCAAATGCAAAACATTGAATATGGGAAGCACTGTATAAAAATAATTTTTTATAAATTAATGTGAGTTGTGTTGCAACTTGCAAAGTAGGTTATTATTACTTTTAAGGAGTTGGTGCGTACGGTGTTTTCTGTAAATAGACGCAAGACACTTTTATTGGTAAATTTCTCTTTAATCCGTTTTTTTTTCAGGTATTTTAGTTTTTTAAAAGTACTTATTAATCTGTTATTTTCAGAGTATTTTTTTGTTTTTTTTAGGGTAAATCACTTTTTAAATATAATATTTACTCTTGTTTCAGGAAATGTTAGTTTTTCTCATTTACTAATTATTTAGTTTCTTTTTCAGGTATTTATTTTTTTCATGCACTAATTATTAATTTTTTTTTCAGGTATTTTAGTTCTCATGTACTTATTATTTCATTTTTTTCAGCTTTTTCAATTTGACTCATGTACTTATTATTACTCGCGTCTAGAGACACCCCGGATAATACGGCTCGCGAGCTTCTTGACAGTGTATAACCTAAAAAATTAAATTTTAATGTGTAAGTAATAATTTGGGGTGTTTTCTAATACGTCCCCGCATTTTCACGTCTGAAATATAATAAGAGAATATAAAAAGCCTCTTTGCTAACCAGAACTAACCATGACCGACTAGAATTTAGGGCTTTTGAATTTGTCTAAATTATCCCTACATAGAAGCTTATAATTTTTGATATGGTAGATGTTATAATTTTTTTACAAGTGTAATTATATATTCCCCGGGTTTTTTCTCATACGTTGTTAAAATTTTGTTAACTTCTATGTAGGGACAATTTAGACAAATTCTACGTTCTAGTCGGTCATGGCTAGTTCTGGTTAGCAAAGTGGTTTTTTAGTTTCCCCAATTATATTTTAGACGTAAAAATGCGGGGACGTATTAAAAAAGGCCCTAAATTATTGCATTAAAATGTAATTTTTTAGCCGAGACCCTGAATATTAAAGCATGTTTCATGTGTCAACACTGTCAAGAAGGTAGTGAGCCAAAATACCGGGGTATCTCTAGACGCAAGTCTAATTATTTCGATTTTTTCCAGGTTTTTTCTCATGTACTATTTATTTTGTTTTTTTTTCAGGTACTTTAGTTTCTCTCATATACTAATTATTTCGTATTTTTTTCAGGTATTTTGGTTTTCTTATGTAAGTTATTTCGTTTTTTTCAGACTTTTTTTTCCCATGTACTAGTTATTTTGTTTTTTTTTTCAGGTATTTTAGTTTTTGTCATGTACTAATTATTTCGATTTTTCGAATTTTTCAGATATTTTAGTTTTCCTAATGTATTAATTTTTAAAAAATTTTTAGGTATTTTAATTTTTTTCATATTAGTTTTCTAATTATTTCGTCTTTTTTTCAAGTATTTTAATTTTTCTCATGTACTATTTCGTTTTTTTACAGGTATTTTTTCCCATGTACAAGTTATTTCGTTTTTTTTTCATTTTAGTTTTTTATGTACTAATTATTTCGATTTTTTTCAGGTATTTTTATTTTTTATACACACTAATTATTCCGTTTTTTTAGGTTATTTTAATTTCGGACTAATTAATATTTTTTTAGGGCACTTATTTCAGTTTTTTAAATGTATTTACTAATTTGTTTTTTAAGTATTTTTATTTTCCACAAAATATTTTGTTTCTTTTTCAGAGTATTTTAATTTTTTAATATATTAATTAATCTGTTTTTTCAGGGCATTTTGATTTTTTTTATTGTACCAATAATCTTTTTTTCAGGGTATTTTATTTTTTTAAATATACTAATAAGTCTATTTTTTAGGCTGAAACTAATTCATTCTACTATAAAACTTTTAATTAAGAATACACCAAAAGGCTTTGAGAACTCTCTACTAATGTTGCTAAATAAGATGCGGATTTATTCTTAATGTTAGTTGCTAATATTTCAGAGCCTTAAGTGTTTTCTTGGCAGCGGCCTACGTTTTAGCTTGAAGAATCCCATGTAATGAGTAGGCGGCTGTCTGTTGTTGCCCTTAGGGGCCGTACAACACTGAGGATGGCAAAGGAAGGCCGAAACAGTTGCCGGAGCCTGGCATTACGTAAAGTAAAGGTAAATTTAACTGTGTTTCTTTAGAAATTAACATAAAAGAACTTTTAATATATAATTAGGAGTTTCATAATTTTTTGTTTAATTTCAGATCCTGAATTTGGTGAAAACCTGGAAGTAACTTTAACTAAATCGCTGGAAGTATTCATGTATCGGGGCATTGCTGTAGTAAAATGGTGCTGTTCCTGCTGTTGTATTCAACGGATGATGGCATTGTCTGCTTCGACATTCAAAATGGAAGTTGTACACTATAAATTTGGTAAGTGGTATGCCATCTATTTTTATGGTGCTCCATCATATGCACAAATCACGTTAAAGTGAGAGTTAACTTTTTAAGAAATTCCATTTTAAATATTCAAATAAACTTTTAGTTTTATATAAAAAGACTAAACGATTTCCCTACTTAAAATTTCTATTATGTTTTCCAAATACAAAAAAATCAGCATTATTTGCCAGTGCCGAGCAAAAATACTATAATACATGCCTTTTGGCGAATGCGCTAGTCCACCTGCCACTTTATTAAGATATGTACACACCAAAAAAACAAACAAGAACAAACATCAGCGAACAAACGTTTTTCTTTAGTGTAGTCAGTAAAAACGCGAACAAACGTTTGTTTGTTCTTGTTTATACATTTTCAAGTAAACGTCGATACATCAAAAGGGATGTACACACCGAAAAAACAAACAAGAACAAACATCAGCGAACAAACGTTTTTCTTCAGTGTTGACAGTTAAAACGGCTAACAAACAGTTGTTTGTTCTTGTTCACACATGTTCCAGTGGAAGTCGGTATATCAAAGAAAATTTTTGTTTTTATGGTCATCCATAACTATTCGAACAAGAGTAAACAAACATTTGGTTGCGCTATGTAGACAGAAAAAGCGAACTATAAACAAAAAACACATACAAAGAAAGTGAACAAGAACGAACGTTTCTTTTTTCGGAGTGTACATACTAGGGTTCATGTTTCCCCGAGCTTATCAATTTCTCGGGTCTCGAGAATTCTCGAGGCTAATTTCGGGGGCCTTCTCGGGTTGTCGAGAAATTTACAAATTGGGTGTACTACAACCGAAGGGCAGAATTTTTTTGGGTAGGGGGGAAAAGCAAAACTTATCATATACTTATCCTTTAAAACCCCCCAACGCGGAACTGCCGACCTGGCTGGTGAGGGGGGGAAAAAATCAACCCCTAAATTTTTAAAAATATTTTTTCCAAAAATGTATTTGAGGCAATATGCAATTTTTATATATTGTAGTTGAATGGTTTAAAAATTTAAAAAAAAATCCGTCAGACTTTTTTGTGGGGTTTTAACCCCTTTCCCGGGGGGTTTTAAAAAAATACAAAAAATGTATTTCGGCAACTTAAAATTTTAATAGGGTTTTTTTTATAACTAAAAAATAAGATTCTTAAAAAGACAGATCATTTTGGTGGGACTTTCCATATGCCTGGTGATCAAAAAAAAGATGTTTAGATGCGACTGAGTAGCGCTATAGACAAGCTGTTGTAGTGTAAGGGGAAAACATTTATCGGCAGCTGTTTGCGTTCTTACTTGCCGCGTTACTATTAACTATAGCCCTGAGGTTTCTAGTCGGAATTTCGGAGAAAAAAAAAAAAAAAATTGTGAATTTCTGCAAAAAAAGGTTTAAGTAAAAATCAACAATCAGACTACAACATAAAAAATTGCATATTCCCCCCAAATACATTTTTGGAAAAAATTTTAAAAAAAATTAAGGGGGGGTGATTTGGGGTTCCATCACCAGCCAGGTCTGCAGTATCGTGTTGGGGTTTAATAGGAGAAGTATATGACAAGTTTTCAGCTTGCCTCAAATAACCCAAAAATTGGTCCTTTCAGGATAACTTTTCAAACCGTCTGAACTCAGCTAGAGTAGAAACACGAATGGACGTGTGTGTATTACCTACTGTATTGTATCATGTATAAAAAAACGCCGCCAGAGCGCCTGCCGCAAAAACGCCCCCGCCAGAGCCCCCGCCCCCCGAGCGTCGAGATCAAAAAATACCACTGCGCTTTGGCCCGTGCCGCCCGCTGCCGCGCGTTTAAAAAAAAAGGCAAACGCAAATAGTTTTATTTTATAATTTATAGACCCCCAAAAATGATTTCTCGAGTTCTCCCCGTTTTCTGAGCTTAATTTCCCCGAACAAAAACCCCCAAGATTTCCCCCCGGGAATTTCGAGCCGAGAATTCCCGGGAATGAACCCTAGTACATACCTAGAGAAATAAATTTTGTTCGTCGTCATCCATAACTTTTCCAACTGGTCAAACAAAAATAAACACATATATTAAATAAAATAACGCGAACAATAAACAAAGCACGCATACAAACATAGGTGAACAAGAACAAAGGTTTGTCCTTGTTTGTTTTTTCGGTGTGTACATACCTTAAGGATAACCAACATGAAAAGATAAATTAATTAATTATAAAAATATCTATAATCAAACTTAAAATTTAAATTAACCCCATTTTCACTTATACTCCCTTCTTTTTGCACAAAATACGTTATAAACACCTTTTAAAAACTTTTTTTTACTACGTTTTTATATTTATTATATTTTTCACCTTTTTTTTTCCTAAAACGGAAGCCCCACTTTTAAACCCGTTGTTTGCTGAAAAATTTCCTAGAGTATACATGGATGCGGCTTTTGAAAGTAAAGGTTTGCAGTTAAAGGAAAAAAAGGTGTAAAATAATTATGAAGACAAGTTTTTAAAAGGTGTTTATAAAATATTGTGTGCCAATTTCGTGTAAAAATCAAGAATTGTGTGCAAAAAGGAGGAATAGTGAAAATAAGGTTATTTGATTTCCATGTTTATTGCTGGATATCTCGAAAATAAAACGTTTTTGCCTAACAATTTCAGCAGATTCGTGTTCAGCGAACCAAAAAACCACTGGCGTAGCTAGAATTTTTAAACTTTTTTATTTAAAAAGTGACACAGGGGACCCACACCAAATATATACCAAAAAAGGTTTTTTGGACCAAGAAGAACAATTTTTTGGGAAGAAAAAAATTTTTTTTTGGAACTTACGAAAAAAAAAAATTTATTTTTCTTTTTTTAAATTTAGAATCCTAGCTACGCCAGTGCCAAAAAAAACCCCCTATACTAAAAAAAGGGGCCAAAAAGACGTGGCCGCAACTTTCGGAAAAAGCATCAAATTTTGGCGACAACCCGGGGTTAACATAGGCCTTTTTTTCACAATTTTTTTTGGTCAGTATTTTGCCATTTTTTTTTTACTGTTTTTTGCAAACAAGCATGTTAAAGGGCC
>JAHBCN010006452.1:0-49115 GCA_019359885.1 Listronotus oregonensis | reverse complement strand
AAGGGTACGTTAGTTTTATTCTAGCATGTCTGCCCAGCGCTATATCCATTAAGATTTACGACCCCTTTTTGGAAACATTACAAGATCCACTTTTTCAACAGGACAATGCACAACCTCATATCGCACTTGTTAGTTTGGACTTTTTTAGAAGCGTCCGGTGTGAATCTGCTTAGGTGACCTCCTAGATCTCCAGACCTTTTCCCCATCGAACAAGTATGGGGTATGATGGAAAGAAGGTTGCAAAATTCACCGCTACCTCCACAAACATTGGAGGCTCTACAAAACCAAATTCAGATAGCCTGGGATACAATACACCAAGAAGACATTAATCACCTAATCCAATCAATACCGCGACGACTTAACGAATGTGTGGCAAACACAGGAGCATCGACACATTATTAACATTAAGGTGATATTTCTCAGCTATTTTGCGAAATTTTGAGATCAAATTTTAATCACTTTCTATTTATCAGTAGACCTGGTTACAAGGGGTATCCAAATAGCAACAAAAAAGATATGTTCGAAAAACCCAAATCGAAAAACATCAAAGTTAACCCCAGATACCCTTAAAATGATGAAACAAAGAAGAACATGTAACAAGAGCACCGAACAATATAAAGTGATAAACAAAGAAGTTAAGAAGCAGATACGGAAAGATATTAGAACGCATAACACGCAGCTAATCAAAAATGTAATAGAGAATAATAAGGGTATGAAGGTTCTTAGATCTAAGCCATCACGTGGAAAGACAAAAATTTCAAAAATAAAAGATGCCAGTGGCAGGGTGGTCTCGAATCGAAAGGATATAGCACGAGCTATACACGAATTTTATCAAAAACTGTATTTCTCGACAGTGCCAAAACATCCTATTCGAACAGGGAGGATTATGAATTTGGGATCGGAGGAACTTCCAGAGATACCAACACACGAAATCCAATATGCACTGGGAAAAATGAAGAATAATAAGGCTCCAGGTGAAGATCGCATTACAAGCGAAATGTTAAAAATGGGCGGAAAACCCCTTAAAACCGCCCTCAAAACTCTCCTTAATCAATGTCAAAGGAAAAACCCGTAAAAAGCAGATTATTTTGATATTTAAAAGGGAAGATATATCCAATATAGAAAATTTCGGCCTATAAGCTTATTATCCCACCTTTATAAGCTATCTCCCGAATAATAACCAACGATTAACACAAAAATTAGACTCGTACCAACCAAATAAACAGGCAGGATTCCGAAAAAGTTTAGTACAATAGGCCATCTTCAAACAATTCAACACTCATAGAAAGGCGACGGAGTACAATGTACCACTACACCTAGCGTTTGTGATATCATAAGGCATTTTATACGATAAGAAGACGCTTTAAAAAATGCAAGAATAGACTATAGATACTCTATGATCTTGAAAGATATATATAGTGATGCCTCGATGAATGTTCTGATAGATGAAGAATCTAAAACAGAAGATATCAAGTTAGAGAGAGGTGTACGTCAGGGAGATACGATATCACCCAAACTTTTCACACTGGCGTTGGAAGATGTCTTTAAAGAGCTGCAGTGGGCAGTTGGAATAAATATTGATGGAAGATATCTAAGCCACCTCAGATTTGCCGATGACATTGTTCTTATTAGCAGCAATCTAAATGAACTCCAGAAAATGCTAACAGAACTGAATGACGCTTTGCGAAAAATCGGCCTCAATATGAACTATAGTAAAACAAAAATCCTAGCAACGATCAGGAAACTCTCACAGTAGGAAATCAGGATATTGAGTTTGTGATCACTATTGTATTTGGGACATACTATTAGCTGGAAAAAAAATCAATCAGCAGAAATTAAGAGAAGAATTGCTCTGACATGGGCAGCTTTTGGTAAATTGCAACATATTATGAAAAACAGAGAAATTCCTATAAACCTAAAAAGAAAAGTATATGAAAGCTGCGTTCTCCCGGTAACAACCTATGGTCTAGAAACGATGGCACTCACACAAAAACACGCTGAACAACTGAGGGTAAACCAAAGGGCAATGGAAAGAGCAATGCTTGGAGTGTGTCTTAAGGATAAAATAACAAACGTAGAAATAAGACGAAGAACAGGAATAACGGATGTTTTGAAGAGAGCTGCACAATTAAAATGGCAATGGGCTGGACACGTTGCCAGGCAGGATGTAGAAAGATGGGCAGCAAGAGTCGTAAGTTGGAGACCAAGACAAACTAAAAGGAGCGTTGGCAGACCTCAAAGACGATGGGCTGATGATATAAGAGAGATTGCTGGCAAAGGATGGATAAGATTGGCACAGGACAGGGAAACATGGAAGAATATTGGAGAGGCCTATGTCCAGGAGTGGATTAGTAAAGGCTGAGAAAGAAGAAGAAGAAGTAGACCTTAAAAATTGTAAACGTATGCTCAAAATTACGGCATTCCTACTCGGTGTTTTTTCAATTTTCAATGTCACTTAGTAAATTAGAAGTTGTGGTACGTACGTATCGAACATGACGCCGATTTTAATGATTTTTTGCATACGGGTTTTTTTGGGGGCCCTGATAACAAATATAAAATTAGTTTTTCCGGCAACCTTTGAATATAAATTAAGTTTATTAAAAATAAAATATTGAACTTATTTGGGGTGTTTTTTAATAAAAATTAAATATTGTAAATATTAGTTATTTGTACCCAATAAGTGTATGTTCCCATTTGATGATAGGTAATCAGTTTCGAGAAGGAAGTGTCCATTTTAAGGTTAGGTCACTGGAAGGCCTCATAACTCAACTCAACCAGATGTTGCGAAAAAAACTGATTTTAGATTTGTGATCAACGCCCCTAAAAACTCCCGCATGCAAGATATCATACAAATTGACGTCATGTCCGATAGATAAAATTTTACCGAAGTAGTAAATAATTCCTAATATGCATTCTATGAAATAGCTTTAAATAATGCCGTAAGCCAACAAACAGTTTCATCCATACAAGATTGACTTACTACATGAGCTGAACGAAGATGATCCTGACTGCAGACTACAGTTTTGTGAAACTATGATTAAAATTTGTAATTTATATCCATTTTTTCATCGTTAAATACTTTTTAGTAATAGAGCCACGTTTTATGTAAATGGTACGGTTGTTAGATAAAATTTTAGGTATTAAGGGTAAAAGGGTGGAACAAAATTGTGGACAGTACTTTAAGAGACCAATATTTTTGGCCCTTATTTTACATAAGTGCTTTGGATATGATTTATAGTATCTTACCGTGTAAATTAAAAGCAATTAGACATCTTAATATTATTAAAAGCATTTTAATGACTAATTAATTAGTTTCTACTATTTTAATTAGGTTTTCGCTGATCCCAGCAGTGTCGCTTTGCCTCTGAATCAGTATTCTTGATTAATTTAATAAACAATATAATTTTGCGCTATTAAGTCCATTAAAAGTTGTAGTAGTATATACACTTTATGGTTTACGTTAGACAGTTTTAGAGTTTTTTTTTTTATCAAACTGTTTAACCCTTATATTTCACCATTTAATATTTTTAATTATATTATATTTTACATACAATTTTTAGCCAGATTTTGCGTTGTTAATGTTTTTAATCACATGCTACGGAAAAACCTACGTATAAAATTCCTGTATACCTATGTAAAAGGGAAAGTGAAAACTGGGGATGAAATGTTTTTGAAAAGGAAATTTTAAAGGTCCTTTTAAATCGAAGCCGTAAAAAGTAAATAAAATTTTATTGAAAAGGGTAATCAAGGTTATAGAAAATAAAAGTTACGGTGTATTCGAGATGTAAACTGCTGTTTTATGTATTTCGATTTTATCTTATTTCATCGGAAAATGGAAGGTTACAACACGGGCAAAGTAAATTTTCATAATTTTAATATGGTCAGAAAGTATTTTAGATTAATTAGTTTGTAATATACCTGATAATACAGGGTCTCATTTCGAAAAAAAAATGGTATTTGAAATTATTGTACGTATACCATCCATAGATAATCTAACCTTAGATATGTAATCGCTAAACGCATTTATGGCAAGTTTACGCTGATTGCGTTTAAGGTTATCAAACATTGCACTGTGTAACTTTTTGCAACTGTATGAAAAGTAAGATATTTGACAACGTCAACGAAGTTTTATATTTTAAACTTAAATTTAAAAATATATCATATTCAAATTGAAAATATTAAAGCTGGAAACACTTTTTCTAATTTAAATTTTTGCTGCCTTACGAAAGTTTCCCAATAGTTGCACAAATAACTCTTTTTGTATATTTAGATACTGAATTTTTTTATTTTGCGTTTCTATACATGTATAAATTATGTTAAGTAGTAATATAAACAACAAGAAACAAAATTATTCTTATAAAATTTAAATAGCAAAAAATAGGGGCTTATAGAAGATAGGGCTTGTTTTAAGACCCAGTCTTTGTACCGTCGTGAAACGGTTTTGAAACAGCTAGAATAGATTAAACGCGTGAGTGTCTATTTTACACGGTTTTATGTCAGTTCAAAAAGGACGGGTTTAATTGACTGGACTTGCATATGGCCGTGCAATAATCGTTTTTTTTTGCGAAATTGCAACAAATAACGTTTACTCTTTTCCTGCTTAGACTACCACTAAACACAAAATAGGTCAATAAATCAGTAAAATTTGTTAAGAATCTTTAATTATATAGAATTTTTTGTCACAAATTACAAAATAAGTCAGTCCAAAATCCAAAAAATCTCACACAAGCGGCCAGTACGGAACTGACGGGCAAGAAACGTGTAAATAAAATCGGTCTGCTAGTCCGTTCTGCGCATGATCTAAGACTCTAAGCGATGACTACCGCCACAGCGCACGGACACATTTTTTCGCCCATAAAATCTAACTGTTAACTGCGCATCTAATACCCATATGAAGGTTAGTGATACCATCTTCAGACATCCACAGAAGGAAACAAAGGGCTTGATAAGTGAAACATTTATGTAGATATTTTCTTTAAAATCAAAAAAATAATATACATAAAAAGAAAAAAAGCAAGTGCTTTATTTTTCCATAGAAATGAAAAAATGTTTAAAATTCACATTTAAAAAGTAGTAAGCTTTATGTTTCAGTTAAATTAGTTTTCTGCACGGTTAGGTAATATTGTAACTTTTCTGGTTAGATTATGTCATTTGTAAGTGAGTTTACAAATTACTGATTGGTAAGTGAATACTTACCGACTCCTGATCAGTAAGTAAAGTTGACAAATCTGTGACAAATGTGATTCTAATGAATAATATACCAGCTGGGTATTTGATTAAGGTGTTTGATATACCTAACGATATATTTTTGTCTATTTTTATATTCCTAATCAACTCAATATTTTAAGCATGTAAAAACTAATATCACGGTCAGTTAGTTCTTACTGATTTCGGTTGTTTTGCGTCTCGATTTCCAAACACATCCTCAACTAGTAAGAAGCACTTACTGCTTCTTAATACTTAAGATAGTATATTGTTTACTTCTCGCATTTATTATTGTTAAAGTAGAGGTAAAAAAATTCACTTTTTATCGTTTAAAAATTTTTGGACTTTTTAGTTGTTTTTTATAATTACCAAGGTATAAATAGTTTTTTTTTAACAAGCGTTACTAGTTTAAAAAAACTACCTTGCTAAGCTATATAATGTTATAAATACCAAATAACAATATTCTAAAATAAAATAAATAACTAAATTTATTGTACCCAGTACCGATGCTGCATTACCCCGTTGCACAGCTAAACCAATTCTTTGGATAATGAAACTTCGAGATTGTTTGCATGGTATTTTTTTTGTAAATTTAATATATAAAACTCTTAGCCTTATCAACCAAAGGACAAAAAGTTTCGACAGCAAAAGGAATGAAGATAAAGCGGTCTTCAAGCTCTTTATATTTTAAATGTTTTTTATTCTCGGCAATACGAGCAGCCGCACTTACTAAATTAGAAGTTTTGTCCAAATAGGATTTTGCAAGTGTGTGGCTGCAAGTAGCGTCCCAAAGTAATTGTTTTCCCTATTTCGAAGAAATTAAGGTCATTTGATCTACTCTACACATTTTCCAACGCTTCTGCAAGCTCCAAGAGGCTCTAATACAGAAGAATTTTTTGCTAAAATCAGAGCCCTCTTGATAATGTCATTTATCTGAATGTGTCTAGAGGAACGTCTTGCGCTTTTTTTACAGCTTAACCCATGTAGCCCATAAATATCAGCATTTTCACCGGAAACGCAGGTGTGCTCTCCACACATAGGCAGACCAAGTCTAAGAGCGATGGAAATATGTAATGTTTTGTAATCTAACAAATTTCCCAAGCACGAAGATGGAAATGCGTTAATCCAAGCATTACTTTCAGGGGCCTGAAAGGAAGTGGACGTGCCTTATCTTCACTTGTCTGGCAGATGTTTGTAATATATTTGTGACGAGCTTGGCAAATCAAAAAGTCAAAATCTTTTTGTTTTTTTGGTAATTCTTGTGATTGATTTTAAAGATTGCAAACAGATAACCATCTTAAAAAACAATTGCTGAAATCATTATCTACTGTCCCATGAATTTAGAAAGGTAAAATTTTGGAAACTTAATCTGATACGTCATTGATTAAACCTAAAAGGATAGAAATAGACAGGGTGGATGTATCTCTTATTCCGAGACCTCCAAATTTTACTGGAAGAGTGCTTTGTAACCAAGAATTTAATTTAATATCACAACTTGTTATGTCGTAAGTAAGTAATTCTGGAGATTTCCAACAAGGTGAACATCTTAACAAATAAGACATTCGAGGTGTAGCAAAGAAATATTTTAGTTAATAATAATGTGAGTCTATAAAATTCAATTTGGTGCTAAGAGATTTTAAAAATTTTGGGTTTCCAGCAAGTGTACCGTCATCTAGATACCAAAGATTTATTTCTGTATCTATTGATAAAATAAGTGGATGAATTGCTAAACTAAAAAGAGCTGTTCCAAAAGGATCTTCTTGTTGGACACCTCCTTGATAAAGAATATGTTGATCACCGTAAGAAAGTAAACTTGGTTTATCATAACATTGAGCTATAAATGGTAAAAATTCCTGGAGATATTCGCTGACTCGTGATAAAATGGTTTTTCTATTCACCATATTAAAAGCTATTTTTAAAATAACTTTATCTGATTCGTTAGGATAAAGAAGAAAATGACGTACTACATGTATTGCTGCTTCTTCGCATTTTGTTCCAAAGCCAAGTTGATACGGGCGAAAAAGGTTTCCTAGCTTTTCATAAATACGAGAACATATTCCCTTTTAGAACTAAACGTCAAAAACCATATTCCTACTGCTATTGGTCGAATACCTCCATCTTTTAATTAAAAGCACATAGGTTTGCTCCATAAAAAAATTACAAATATCTTTTGGAACTAAATCTTGAAATAAATGAGTTATAAAATACTTAATTGACGACAGTAATTTAAGAGAATGGTTACCATGCTCGTCACTTACCAAGTCTTTAAGATGTCGTGGTCTTAATGAATCTGTACTACCAGAAGACCCAGGACGAAATGAAGAAATAGCACTTTTAATTTCATTTTCAGATAAATTAAAATAAAAATCAATACTTTTAAAGGAATAATCGACATCATTATCTTGTTCAGATACTGGATTTTTCTTTTTCAGTTTTTTAAAGGTCTCTTCATTTTTAGGTGCGATAGTATCATCTGAAGGCAGAATTCGGATTGCATTTCTGACTTCTCCATCTGCAATTTTGGCTTTGATTTTCTTCGAAAGGTACTTATTTTATTTAATAAACTCAAAAAAGAAAAAAAAGTTTTACCAAAACCACTTATATAAAATAAGGACTAAATTCCTATCCAAAAATCTCAGCCTCTTAAAGTTCTGAGATCTAAAATTAGACCAAGTTCTGTCCACAATTTTATTCCACTCTTTTTTGAAATTGCTCTTTTAAATTAGTCATCACAGGAAACATGTATAATTAAGAATCTAACTAATTAGACATTATCTTACTAAAAAGTCAAATTTAAGCGTGTTCTAAAGCAGTAAATAAGGGAAATATCTCAGAGGTGGTAGTTTGTATAACAAACATGATGGCACTACCGCGTTGTCTAAAAGGTACCGTGAAATGCACTATCTGCAAGTTTCGGGACTTGGACAACGTCGATGAAACGGGGAAATAAAATGGGTTAAATTCCCCAACACCCCGAAACCTGGTACTCAGGCTTTATAAAAAGCCCTTTTGGGCTGTCGTCAAGATAAAAACACTTGATCATTCATTCTTTTTACAAAGATAAAAATTTGTACAAAATGTTATTAAAATAAAATATATTTTTCTGGAAATTTTATATCTATATTAATCCTAATTAAATATTATCTGTAGATTTGCTACAAGTATATTTCTTGCAACAAATACATATTTTACACTGTGTACAATGAGGTTTTATACATTTACGAAACCAATGTCCTCAATAAAAAAAATAAAGTGAATAGAACAATTTGTTTAATTTCTTGTTTTGTTCATTAATTTGTTTATTAGCAAATCTTCATTCAATATAAATTAAATTGCTGGTAAATATTTTATTTAGTAAAATTATATTTTTTAATAATTAATAGTATTCCAATTTATGTAAGGTAAAAGCACACATGGATTTAGAGGCCTATTAACTGAAATTAGGGAAATGAAATAATCAAGCGAAATATCCCAAACTAATTTTGCTTGGGTCAAAGCACATGCAGCTAATTTTGCGATGAGTTATTGAAAATCCTTTACACTCCTATTTAATGGAGTTTATATGTGGAAATAAATTTATTTTTTTTGTAAAATAGTTACCATTTTGTATATGAAGTTGCCGATTTTAATTTATTGTCTTTGTCGAAAACCACAAAATATGCTTAATAAAAAAGGTTTTTTTTTAATTTATTAATTTCGATTGTTATTTATTACACCATGGCTTCCTTCATATAAACAAAACTATAAAATATAACAAAAAAAGATAAAAATCTATTTACATACAATATATTTAAAGACAGTAAAAAACTGCAAATTTAAGGATAAATAAAAAAGTATTGTATTGTAGCTATCGTCGATGATAATTTGTTTAATGAACAGTCAACAAAAGTTAAAGGTTTTTAATAAAACATTAATTTTAAGATACCTGCTTTATCTAGATAAAGTCAAGAAATTGAACGAGTTTGCATTTTTAGAAAATACACATTACACGGTATACCTATAATTTGTTCCATAAACGAGTATTTTTTGACACATAGATTCAATAGCCAGCTTCTTCATTTTAAAAACAAAAATAAAATAAATTAAAAATTTAGAAAACCACTTGCCAATATCGGATTTACTAAAGCAATGACCAAAGCTGCACGAAATTTAAATTCCTTGATGGCGCTTCGTGTTAAATATTCAAATATTCGCATATAAGCAAACTGTGGAATGTATTGGATCGATAAAAATTAAGGAGAATATATCAGATTATGTTTTGTCTGGATAAAAATCATTAAAGAAGAAATTTATAAAAATGCAAAAAATAAACGACATTTTCTTTATTTCCATTGTGTATATTTATTTTTTAATCACTGCATTTCATAATTATTATATTGTAAACTAATTAAAATATTTATTCAACACCTGCTAGTTATAAAAGTCATTATTTGTGCCAATTTAGGCAGGTAAATTATATAATAACACACTAGTGTGTGTTATTTAATAGTTTACCTGCCTGTGAGTTATAAACCATAACCCACTAGTGGGTTATGGTTCATAACTTACTCTCTTGTTCTAAAATATGTATTTCTTTCTTATCGTTATTATTGAGGGTATTTAAATTAACATTAATGTTAAATAAAAATGACATAGTTTTGAATAAACTGGATATTGTCAAATTGTCCATGTTCTCATTGGAAGTTGAGGTCGAGGGTTCTATTAGGCCGACATAACTGCTTGACTGTTTACTGGTCCCTTAAATTTTTTCAGCAATTTTACCTTTGTTTTGGACGGATTAGCCAGTAGTTTGGATTCCTGTTGCACCATAAGGGTTTTGTTTTCGGGATGCCCTGTGCACTTTGCTCAGCTCCTAGGGTAACGGAAGATCTTCTTAAACAGTGGCCGGTGTATAGTTCTTGATGCTTTTAGTTAGAGAAGCACGTCCGTACAGATACGGAGGTACTTTTTAAACTATTGATAGGGGTCTTTCAAGCGATACCCTATCGATGGCTTAATACTATCAATAGTATCGATAGTGCTATCGAAATCCCTACCTCCATGTCTGACATTTTCGACGACACTGTAAAGACGAATGGTGGATCACTCGTGAACCGAGCATTAAAACGCGAGGATTCGCTACCATATGATGATGAACTGAAATGGTTGCTGTAATGTAATGCTCGTATCGAGCATTACATTACAACGTTCGGTTACAAGTCAGTCGCCTCCTTTAGACTCGTGTTTCAATTTAGGCCTACTAAATTATCTCACTTTGGGCATTTGTATCGAAAAGGGCTTCACCAAACTTTGATTTTCTATACTATTCGAAACAATTCCGACTGGTAGATTTTAAGAAATCCCAAAAATAAAATTTTCAAAAATATGTTTTTTTTAATAACCGATCCCAAAAACTAATTAGCTCTTAACATCAAAACACGCGTCGATCGCCCCCACACATGCTCGAGAGATATCGTTGTCAAAAAAATTTGAAAAATGTGTTTTTAAAATTCTGGAAAACTTTAGGTCTTTCTTGTACATCTAGGAAGTTTTTCGCAAAAATGAAAAGTATCGCACCCTCCCAAGACTCACTCCAGATCGTTATATCGATTTTTTTTATTTGATTCGTTACACTTTTTAAAAATACTGCTCAAAATTTAGAAGGCACTTTGTATTATCAAAAAAATTTCGTAAAAATTAAAAGCATCGGACGCTTACCCAAGACTAACCAATAATTATTATATCGATATTTTTGGGGTTTTTCTTAAATTTGGACGTCTTCACATTTTTTAAAAATTCTGAGAAAAATTCAGGAGGATTTCTTATGTCACTGGAAAAATTGTCGTGAAATTTATTTGTTTATTTGAAATTAGCGAAAAGTTGCAGTTATGGCCTGTTGGGTCACCAGGCGGCAAGTTTTTGATTTAGAATTATTAATTTTTTAATTTTAGATTAAATTAATAGAGGTAATCGATTAAATTATTTAATGTATATAAAACTCAAAATATTTTTTAAAAAATTATTAATGTAATTAAAATGCAAGAAAATAACCTATATATATTTTTAATTTAAAAAAAAAACACCAATTATTTTTTTTAATAATATCTTTATTTCATATTTACATTTATTGTAATTTATAAATTTTTAAATAATAAACTAAATTTAAGCCATCCCAATCCAATTAATTGACTTACTCCTAATAAAAGAATTTATTTGTCATCCAGTATTGAGTGTTGACTTGATAGATATACTCAGTAAAGTTGTGGTCATTAATGCCCAGTATACTAAACTTCCTAACACTTTTTTTTCTACTTTTTACCTTGAATGATTAGTGTATCTACTTAGTACACTAACTACTTTTGGGTGCTTAGTTAAGCATACTTAGTATAGTATCTATTAATGAATGCTAAGTTTATATTTAGTAATCTAACCACTTAGTAAGTAAACTTTAAGCCTACCACTATAAATTACATTTATAATGTATGGGTGATGTACTTATACAAAATAACAGAGTTACAGTGATAGAAATAAAAAAAATCGACAGGAATTAATAAAATCTTTCGAAGAATCAAAAACAGGCGCAACCGAAAATTCTTTAACTCAATAATCATTTAATAATTAATAAAACAAAATTATGTTATATGCATAAGAGTGACAAAGAAAATTATAGAAATCCGTCTCAAGCATCAATGGATCTGTAATAAATATGGAGGTAAATATATGCTGAGGTTATGATAACATATGATAGATAGACCCCCATATGTTAAACGCGCACTTGGCACACTACTGTGTTTCCAGACCTGTGAATTTTGAAGCTGTTAATATATAATTTTTAAGACACTAGAAAATTTTTGTTGATAAAATTTCAACGTGTCTAATAATTTCTAACATAATCTTAATAATAAAAAAAGTTATTTTGCTTATCATAATATGAAGAGGATTTCAACACAATTTCGCCGCCCCAAAAAATTTGCCGCCCTGGGCACTAGCCCTGAGTGCCCCTAGGGTAAATCTGCTACCACCGAACAAACACTACTAGAAATCCTAATCTCGTGCTTTCTGAACGCAACAATTTTCTGTCAGTACAACAGCGCTAATCTCCTGGACAATTAACTAACGCATTACCAAAACTCATCATAGATGACAGCACATAATAAAAAGGCGAATGCGCTGATATTACTATGAATTTTTATTTCTAAGTTATTTTTCCCAATTCCAACAAAAATAAGATTTTGCTGAAATACATTACTTTACAACTGATTATTTTAATAAATAAGTAGTTGTTAAGTAAGATTTTAGCAAAATTTTATCTTTGTTAGGATTGGGTATTAAAATTTAAAACTTGCAAAAAATAAAGCAAACAAAAAATGTTATTGTTAACAATATATTAAAAATTGATTTGTTATAAATACAAATATTTTGAGCAAACCAGGAAAATCTTGGGACATTTGCCCCAAATTTTCTATAAAAAACAACAACAAATTACATTCCAGAAATAACAGTAACAAATAAAACATAAACTCTATAAATAAAACAGGAAATTTCAGAATAAATAAAAAATATTCTCTGGTAACAACATAAATTCTAATACCTGAGATAACACAGGCAAAATAAAATATATTCTAAAAATTAACAATAAAACTTCTAAAACTATCACAGCCGAGGCTGGATGAGATACTTCTAAAACTGTCACAGCCGGGGTTGAATGAGATCACGCTGAAAGGTTCCTATAAAACAAAGAAGCTAGGCAGTATTGGCTTATCCAGAACAGACTAAAAATACATAAAATATGATATGGAAACTTCTTATGGTCTAAACAAAATGAAAAGAGCTTGCAGTAAGCTTCGAAATATTGTTGCCCAAATAAATTTTCAATTTTATTCTTGTAAACATTCTCATCCAAATATTTGTAAATATCAGCATGTAGTCTGTCTACAAGATTGACTAAAGCGTCACTAGCATATTAAAGCCTTTAAACATTACAAATAAATGCTTGTCGGTTCCCTCCACTAAAAAGAGATTACTTTGACAACTTAAACATGGAATTATAATTTTGTAAAGAAGGTATAAAATAACATTATTTAAAATTTTAATTTTAGGGTTGTCCAATGGTTCGAGAGGTAAATTTTTAAAAGAACTGAAAATTTCCGTAACTGTGTTCGTTCAGAATGGAATTCTTAAAGGGTGACCAAGGTACAGCTCTATATTTTAAGCGAGAAGGATCCTCAAGATTTGTATAATTTAATTTTGAACAATGGTCCGCACAAACATACATTTTTACAATCTTTTGAGGGACTTAAGAATTACATTTAATTTTCCCAGCTTCTAACGATTAGGGATCTCGAGAAAAAGAATAAAACTTTTTGTTCTTAAAATCTGTGCTTACAATTTTACAATAATGGGCGTTTCTGCAACAAGGATATTTACAAGAATATTTCAGCCTACAATGTGTTGTGTTGATGTCATTGCGAAGAAATTTACAAAAATCTTGGTTTAATATCGAAGAAGGCTTACTACAATATATTAAATAACATATCTTACCTTATAATTTTTTCACAGTAATGTGAAAAAAATAAGAACGCAAATTCAAAACAGTCAACCCAAAGTCAACACTTACAACAAAAATACTAGAAAATGGCCGACGCAAACACAACACGGGATTATGGTTAAAAAGGGATATAAATAATTCTCACTTTTCATTGGTTAAAAAAAACAACGTTTCGCCATCTAGAAATTTACTACCAAATTACTACAAAGCAAAATATGGAAAAATATAGAAATCTACTTATTCCCTGGCAATCTTATAATTGTCAAATGTCACTGTTTCCAGTATCCCCATAAGAAGTTGGCCAGGCGTGTCCGCTACTACATAATACCTTATTCGGGTCCAAAAGTTTTCAGTGAGGGCGCTGATTCAATGTTGCCACCACTTTGATTTTAGAAGCCCATAGGATATAATGCAAGTTGTATATTTCAAATGGCTCGTAGAATTGGAATCCTAAAATTTACATGAAGTTCTAAATATCAAAATTCACCCAACTTTCGTTAAAACTTAAAGTCATAAACCGATGTTATTATATTCAAAATCGTCATCTAATGACACAATATATCATCCTATAATTTAAAAGCGATATGCTTTTATTAAAGAAAATAAAATACTTGGTGGTGATTTCGTTTTCACTCGGTATAAGTGATTTATTCATCTTACTTTATAGTGAATGCTTCTATTCCATCAATAATAAATTCATAAACTATAATACTGAAACCTGATTTATGTCAAGTGTCTGGCGAATATTTTTATAAATTATACCTACCCTGGCGCTATAACCTCCAATTTATTTTTATTCGACGAATCCATCGAAAATGGGTTTCCAACAAACCGAAAACATACTTGTGAATCTACTCAGAAACCGTAAAAGTCGGTCAAGCATAAAACTGGCCATCGATTGCAGTCAAATCAAATTATATATTTTTTTATTTTTTTGTTTGTCTTGGGTATACAGAAAATAATAATAAACCTAATAATGAAAGTACATAAGTTAAAACGAAAAATATTAATCAAAAATAAACAACGGCTACAATAAAAATGTGTTTACCTACGAACGTGTGTGTTTATGAGAAATAAAGAATTGACGAGTGGGCCTTAAAATTAACAACTACAATAGTAGTTAAGCTAAGTTTTAACACTTTACAATGTTGAATAAACATTTTTTTATTAGTTATGGGACAAAAGTCGAGGTTTTGTATTTAAAAACAAATACTATTAATACATTTAACAATATCATAATAAAAATAATTTTAATCAGGTTTTGACGTATCTTTCCCCTATCATAACTTCGTTACAGTTTTACATAACTCTGACTTACTCACTCATTGACTCATCAAAATTAGAGGGAGCTTCACGGGGAAGTGAAAACAAGTGCAATTACAACTTACAATAAACAACCTAAGAATATTATACAAATTATTACATCAACAGAGAAAAAGAGACATAAAAAGCCACCAGAGGAAAATAAAAACTTGCAAGTACAGTTATTTATATTAAAATTAGATTAAAGTAATCCAAATAAGAATACAAAGGGTTATCTAAAAATACATTTTAAATAACCGACCTATTTTTTTTAAATTCTAGTATAGATTTCATTCTCTGAGGTAGCCTGTTAAATGCCTTAACAGTCATATACAATGAACTCTTTTCAAAAAATGCATTGTTCTGTCTCATAAGATTGCAAAGGTACCTCGTTTGCATTCCAATATTAAACTGAGAATTTGGTGTGGTAAAGGTGACTCTGTTCAAAAATCTTAACATACGCTTTTGAAGAACCCCAAGCAGTGATTCCATATGCTAGTCTGCTCTGAAAACACGCATTTAGGTATCCAAAGGATGGGTTGATTCCAGTCAAAACTTTCAGACGAAAGCACTATACTATTGTAATTAACCTTAATGATGACTCTGATAGTGAAACAGAATTAGATTTAGATATTAGATATAAAGATTAAAGTAATTATGTATAGATAATGAAGTTATAAATTTATTAAAACTTTGCATATATTTAATTTCTTAATGTAATTTTAAGATTATACTTACCTAAATAAACAATAAATTATAAATCTTCATATTATTAAAGTCCGTTCCTAATGTTCTGTCCTTTAATACCTACCGATCCGCAGTTTTATTGCTGTCGGCAGGTATAATCCATAAATGAAGGCCAGAGCTAACACGGTATACTTTGAGACAGACTATACAGAAGTACTACATGTTTATTCACCTGTTTTCCCAAATTATTTACAACATAACACGATGTTGCCAAACTATTTGCCAGTTGTTTTATTCCTAAGTCCTACGAAAGTTTACTTTCTATTTTAAATCCAAGAAATTTTGTATTTTCCTCGTTTTTAATGGAATTTCGATTGGGTTAATTAGCAAACTCTGTGGGTTTTTGTCTAGTTTGATACTACTTTTAAATTGGATAAAACCTGCGTTTGCGTTTAGTAAGAGCCAATTTTTTGGCATCATGTAAAAAACTCTTTTGAGACACAAGTAAAAAAAATCTGAGAATTGCATATTTTTACTCGGAACGCCTCGAAACAGGGGGTAATATCGTATATTTAGGGGGTATTTAAAAATATTACAATCTGACCGAACCTGAGTTTTTAAGTTTATAATTGTCTTAGGGATTTAAATGCACGTAGGATTTTATTCCATTTATTAAACTCAAAAAAGAGAAGAGATCAGACCAAAAACACTTATGTTAAATAAGGGCCAAGTTTGTACCCAAAAATCTTGTTCTCGTAAAGTACTGGTATTTAAAATAAGATCAAATTCTTTTTGATATTGGCAATAAAAAATTGTCTATTAAAAAAAATCATTATTACAGACAGTTCAGAAAAAAATTTGCCCTGTCAAAAAAGAACGTGGTTTAATTGTAAACACTCTTTAATATATATATATATATATATATATATATATATATATATATATATATATATATATATATATATATATATAAAGTTAGTTTAATTTGCATAGGTATTTTTTAAATTTTATACTTTTAGTTAATTCTTAACTAAGATTGCTGAGTTTATAAAATATATATAAAAATATATAAAATTATAAAAATATATATAAATTCTGTAATTTAGGCTTCAGCCAAAGGCCCCAACGAGGATGGGTAAAAACTGACACTTTTTGCACGTCTGCATACAGGAGTGTGTAAAAAAAATGTATTCGACTCCAATAATATTTCTGGTTAAGAAGTAGCATTTAGTTTTAATTATTGTCTTCTCATGACTTAATAGTTATTTAACGGCCGAGTACGGTTAGTAATTTAGCAATGGACTTAGATTTTAGAATGTTTAACAAAACGTCATTGTGAGTGTTATTCATGATTTAGTAGCGAAATCTGACATTTTGTTAAACATTCTAAACCGTTGTTAACTTTTAACAATTTGCTAAGTTGACAACGGTTTAGAATGTTTAACAAATGTCAGATTTTAGCAGGTTGCCTACTAAAACAGAATAACATCACATACGTTTTGTAAACATCTAAAATGCTAAGTCCATTGCTAAATTTAACAACGCGATCATCACTCGGCCGTTAATCTTGAAACTTTTCAAGAAATCTAAAGAAAATTTAGTTGGTATCTGGGGTCAATTTTATGCTATGCTGACTTTTACGGTTTCCTGAGTAGATTTCTCAATATGTTTTGGGCTACTGGACAGGAAACCTATTAACAGGTTTATTTACTACAAATATCCTGTAGTTGCTGCTGCGAAATAAGGAGTTTTTGTGATATCTGCATAAGTAATATCTTAAAAAGAATAATATTTACTTTAATTAGATTATATTTGTTTGTTAATATAAATACAATTTATCCCATATAGCAAGCCCTTATTAAAAGCAAACAGATACTAGGTATAGTTAATTATATAATTAGTGGTAGAAGTATCACTTTTGTGCTTGAGTAGTAAAATTTAAATATGTGAAAACCAAAAACTACATTCTTTCGTTGTGTAGACTATACTTCTTTTTTTCTACGAATGCCTTTAGAAAATATAAATTTTCTTAAAGAAAAAGAGCCTAATACTCACATCGAAAATGGTCTAGGAAACAAGAAATTAAAGTAATTTAATTTTACGAAAACATTTTTTTTTGTTAAACAGAAATGTGTAAAATATTTGTTCGGTAAACCCTATCAAATTTGCCACATCGGCCTTAAACGAAAAAAAAAAAAATTAAGGCATATTTTAGACTAAGCATTAACTATCAGAAAACAAAAATTGTTAGATGCACAAGGTGGGTGCTAAAAACCCTTTCGAAAAATGTATATAACAATTTTGAATCTTATATATATTATATATATATATATATATATATATATATATATATATATATTTATATATATATATATATATATATATATATATATATATATATATATATATATATATATATATATATATATATATATATATATATATATAATAAAAATAAAACAGTATGTCCACGGAAAAAGTGTTGAAGAGGAAAAACTTTTTTATTTTTGATTTCATCGAAAAAGCTACTCTTGATAAAAAATTAGAGTAAGATTGGGATAGAAACATTTAACATATTTTATACGCGGTGTTCAGAAAATTGAAAAAACTTAAAATGTACAGGACTTAAATGCATTTATTTGAGAAGATATGAAAATAAGTTACTAGAAAAAGTTGTTTAAAAATTAAAAGGACTCTAACCAATTTTTAAAAAATGGCCTCTTTTATTATTTGATGAAAAAATTATTTATTATCAATTAACTAATTTAAAATTATTTTTTATATATTATATATAAAAATATTTTAAATTATATTATAATTTTTTAAAAAAAAATTAAGAAATGCAAAAAAGAAAATAAAATTTTATTTTCATTTTTTAATTACATTGTAATTTAAAAGGTTAAAAAAAAAATGGATGCCAATTTTTGGTAGAACAAAGTTTAGTTTAAAAATTAAATGGTCTTTTTGATTTCATAAAAACGCCAGATACCTTGTTAATTTAAAAATAAACTTACATAAAATGGTTTTAAACAAAAGTCCTTTGGGCATTTTTCAATATAAGAGCAACCTTTTCTCCTACATTTTTTTAAAAAAAGTATTTTTAAAAACCTAAAGGCCGGTTTGAAATAATAACAAAATTTTTTTCATTTTGAATAAAAATCAAATTTATGTAAAATTCTACAAGAAAGTTTGGGTTAAAACTTAAAAGAATAATTGGAAATTAAAGCACACACTTTACTTAGAAATTTTAAAAATTGAGGAAGGTTGAATTGAAATATGCAATTGATAGAAACCCCAAACTTTAGATTTTCAATATTTTTGGCAGGCTATGAAAACAAAACCTACAACAAAGGAATTCCACCTGAAAATTCCTGACTAGGCCAAAATTAAATTTTTTGATTTATAAGTTTACAAAAAGGGAAAATATTTCCTTTATTTATTTTTGAACAAGTAAAAAATATGAATGCCAATTGATAGCACATGAACTATGAAAATGTAGTGTATGTCTTGTCTGTTCTAAACTTTTTATTGGGAACTCCTAGTAAAAGTCAATTTAAAGTTTTAAAAAAAAAAAAACATGTATACGAACTAAAAAGAACCCAAACGTAAACGACTCGAAAAATGTTTTAAAAGATGATTTTTAAGCCAACGTATATTTAAAACTGCCTCACGGCTTTTTTTTACCTTCTTTTGTCGGTCATAAAATAATAAAACACTAAATAACGCTACATCAAAAAAAAAAAATATATATTAAATAATTATTTATAATATTATTATTTTATTTTATATATTATATTAATTTATATTTTAATAATTTAACCAAAAATAATTCTCCTATATTCCAATTTGAGTGTAGGTAAAACATAGCGGTAATCCTCCTGATGTGCTTTACAAATTTAACCAGCAACAAAATTAAATTAAACTCTAATATCCTAACACGACGAAGTGTAGGTGAAAAACACAAAGAAAAACAAAGCCTATTAAATAGAAAACCTAGGGGAATTTCCGGGGCTCGTTAAGAAAAACGACATATAAAAAAAGTGAAATCTCTGTGGTCTATTTATTTACTCAAAGCTCTATAAGCCAATTTAGTACGAACTCGTGTTAATGGGTATTAAGGCAACCGTAGTAAGATTCAAACCCAGTAAAATTTTAAAACAGTCAATGCAGCAAAAACAGATAATGCGACAAACTGTTCGAAAGTTTAGACGGAAATTTTTAATTTAATAAAAAAAGTGAAAGTAGAAAGAAAGATTTGGATTATTCAAGAATTTCTGGGCGTTTTTTAGAATCCTCAAAACATTTACCTCGACAAGTTGGGGAATTTTTTCCGACCAGTATTTCTTTTTAAATTGAACACTTGCTTTTCAAACCATTCTAAATATTGTTATGTTCAATGGCGTCCTCATAAAGCATCGCAATCCATCAAAAAGAGGCCGCTTCCTTATTACAGATCCAACCTACGGTAACTTTTGCCACATCAGTAGGGGAGAATGTCTTATGGACCCGGCCGCTCAGGAAGTGCCAAAATTCCTTTTAAAAATTCCCAAAAAGAAAACGATGCAAACTTTATAACTTGCATTAAGGACCAATTGCGCCTTTTTTCCTTACCCTGAGTTCAAGCATGGAACCTTCCCAGAATTTTTCCTTTCTCAATCTCCAAAAATTTTAAGTTATGAAAAAAATTTTAAACAAAAACATTTTGATTTAGATTAGGCATATCCTGGTGGACTGTCCCAAGATAAAAAAAAAAAGAATGTTGACATATACCTGGGTGGAAAGTGACATTGGCCGGGCAAAAAGTAATCACTTTCCACCCAGGTAAATGCTACTTTCGGCCTGGATAAAAATCAATGACATAAATATGTCTCTTTCAAACTTTTAAAACTTTTGACATGTCAACATTACATACATTTTTTAAATAAGTGCACGTAAAATATTTTTTCTAAAACAACTTACTGCGATGTTCTCTATGCACTTCGCTGGTAAAAGAAATTAATTTATTTTTAAAATTATTTATACACCGACCAAATTATGGTTTTTGTGAACTATATCACCTTTTTAAAATTAAATCAGTTGCGATACATGTCTATAATTTATTTCTCCCCAAATATTACCTTTTTTTACTTAGATTCTGTCTTTGTTATACTTATTTTTACTGTATCCTTAGAATTGCTACAAAAAATTTTTCACTTAAACCAAATCCCAAGAATTTTTCTTTGTCATTATTCCCTAACGAACTCTTTTTCCAAAAAAAATAAAAGGTCCCTTATGTGATTTCTTTGGATATTACCAATTAAATTGGTTCCGATTTATTTATGACGAAAAAAAATACAATTATATATTTATTGTAAGTTAATTAAATAAATTAAACCAATTTTTTAAGACTTAGATAGATAAATTTAAGACATAAAATTTTAAGAGGTTTTAAGCTTTTTAAAATTTTAAGGTTAAATCATTAAATAGTTTTATATCATCCGCCAAACTAATTATAGTCCAAGTGCTTTGCTAAAATCATAAAGAATATTTGTCTTTAGTTATTTTATCAATGTAAATTTCCACTTTAGGCAAATCTTTAAAGTATTTTTTAGGGCCTTTTAAAAAAATAATACACTTTTGGGACCATTTATTTATTACCCACTACTTTCATGATTTTTGAAGCCCCTTTTCTTTCACTCTTTCACCTTCCCTTGGGTGAAGTTACAATTTTAATTTAGGAAATAGAAAAACTAACCAAAATTATCTAAATACTTTTATTTATTAAACATTTTAAAAATTTTAAAAAAAAAACAAGTTAAATGAAGAATACAAAATTTTTTAATATCTTGTGTCCATTTACTTTGAACCCATTTATTATATTTATTTATTTATTTATTTATTGATTTATATATTTATTTATTTGTTTATTTGTTTATTTATCTTTATATTTATTAATTAATTAATTTATTTACATAATACAACTACCCAAACAGAGTATTTTAATTATGGGGCAGGAAATTCGACATAAATATTTACAGATAGATAATATTAAAAATAAAATACAGTGTTTAACAATAATTACCATAAGAGAAATAAAGAACGGTTTTTGAAAAATATACACACTTAGTAAATCATGATCACTTTTCTTTTATATTTTTAAACCAGGAATTATTAATTGACATTTAAATAAAAGCTTCGTAATTTAAATAAACTACAAAAAAATATCAAAAACATGCTTCCTTTTTTCATAGCTTCTATACATTACCTGAATGGGCAAAACCATAAGTAGGTTTGTTCGTGGTAGATAAAAAAAGAAATGAATTCCAGGTTAAATAAAATTTAATTTTACTTAACCTGGAAGCTATTTTTTTATAGCCACAAGTTAGTTAACGTGCCTTCTAAATCTTAATAGAATAATAAAAATCTAAATTTAAACAGTAAATTTTCCAAAATAATCGTGACAACACCGCCTTCATGAATTCAAATCATTTTAAAAAATTTATTTACCGATCTAAAACCAACGAAACAAAGGAAGCCGCCCGTCGCTATGCAACGCTAATATATCGACATGCTTCGTGAGCCTGCGATTACGTAGCTAGTTGACGCATCCAACCAGAGCTCGGGTTGGACAGAGGCGGAAAGGAGTAGCAGCGTCGTAAGAGTACGTCACGCTTCCGTCAAGTTAATAGACCAATGAAATGGGTCGCATTGGAGGCCGTATGCATATATATATATATATATATATATATATATATATATATATATATATATATATATATATATATATATATATATATATATATATATATATATATATATATAGAATTTGCGAACCCATATTTATATAAATTTTTGGTCTTAAAATTAATTATTTTATTGTACAAACTTAATTAACAGCCTGTTGATGTGTGGAAGAACAATAATATTGAATCAGAACATGATACAAATCCAGCATTGCCTAAACTTTAGGCTGTTAAAAACCCTTTTTCAAAGTTATATCATGTTTTAGATATTGCCTCTTCAAGTGTTTATTTACTATTTTTAAAACATGATCATTTTTTTTTGGGCTTACAGTTTTTACAAACTTAAGTTAATTCAAGCTTTAGCTTTTTCCATTCAAAGAAGAGCTGTTCGTCTTAATAAAGATTCTACGCTTACAGAAAAACTTCCCCTTTTTAGGTTTTTACGGCTTCTTATATAAGTTCATATTTAAGTCCCGTATGAACAAACTCCCGCTCACCACACTTAAGACAGCCTTCGTGGACTGCCCCAAGATTAAAAAAATTCTAGTTTAGTTATGTCTATGGTATTATTATTATATAAAAACGTAAGGTCATTTGCATTTTTAGTATTTATTTTGGTCTTTTAAACCATTTCACATACTATGCCGGACTATTTATGTTTGTGATAGGTTAACGGACCGGGTAATTTTTAATACTGAGTTTATTAACCCGTCAAAGTACTTTGTACATGCACAAGATATTCACTTACCACTCAACAAAGCTGAACTAGTAAAATACGTATTAAACAATAAAAATATTGCAACATGTTAATTCTTTTCCAATACACTTTGTTATCCGTCACGTAGATTTATCAGCTAGTGGCCTATAAAAATCTGTAAATTACGCCCGCGTATTTTCAAATGGATGGCTCTGCATCCCGGAAAACGCAATGTAATCGACAATTTTACAGCTAATAACATTGTTGCATTACCCCGATTGCTACGAGTCCAACGCTGAAACTTTATGTAAATACGAATTTTACTGTTGTTACCTCAGGTGTTAGCGCTACAAAAGTTTAATTAAAGAAAATATTTTATGAAAAATATTAAATGCTAGCCTTGACTATCAAATTTTAAATATTATCACTTATATTCCTTAAGAAGGTTTAATGTTTAAACTATACTTGTAATTAAATGGTAGAGTTCTGGTTATAAGGTTGTTATAATTTTAATAATATTTCTTACCTAATAAACTTTTATAAAAAGATTTATTAAAAATCTAGA
The DNA here is from genome assembly GCA_019359885.1 of Listronotus oregonensis. Classification (NCBI taxonomy): domain Eukaryota; kingdom Metazoa; phylum Arthropoda; class Insecta; order Coleoptera; family Curculionidae; genus Listronotus; species Listronotus oregonensis. Next base: position 25,410 of record JAHBCN010006452.1, on the reverse strand, counting down.
ATCTATGCCTTAGATAAGGTTAAAAAAATGCCACTATAATACTGAGTATTGATATTTATAACAAAAAACTTAGCTAGATTTTTGTTGAAGTTAAAATTTAAATCCTAATTTGGTTAATTATAAAGGTTTTAATTTACGTCATCCTACCATGAAACAATTATCCAAAGGTTTTATTGCAAAAGTAATATTATTTTTGTTAATTATAAAAAAAATATATTTTCTGGTATAGTTTTTAATTTGTCATTATCAGTAAGTACCAGTTTCTGAACCAAAATCTTCACCTGCTAAGCTGCCGTTTTTGATTAGCCACTGGGTATAAAAATAAAATACATTTAAATACCTTTTGCTTAATTTTCTTTTTAAAAAACAATTCTAACTTATCATCACATAATAATTTAATTATTTTTATATTTTATATATGTAAAAGTTCTTTTTATTTTAAATCAAAATCTATGTTAAACCATTTTGTTTAGAAATGAAACAAATATATATATATATATATATATATATATATATATATATATATATATATATATATATATTTTATATATATATATATACAGAAATATTAAATAAAAAGTTTGACTTTAGCAAACGCCAAAGTTCATGCATTATTGACCATAAATTTAGGCAATGCTGGATTTGTATCATGTTCTGATTCAATATTATTTTCTTCCACACATCAACAGGGTGTTAATTAAGTTTGTACAATAAAATAATTAATTTTAAGACAAAAAGTTTATATAAATATGGGTTCGCAAATTCTTCTCTCTCAACATATACGTACTGTATTACTTGATTAAATTTATTAAGTCTAGGGATCTCAAGGCACCAAGAATATTTAAAAAAAATATGTACACAACTGCCTTCTGTAATTTTTATATTATCTTTGGATTAACCAAATAAAAAGTCATCTTTTTTATTTCTATCTTGCACAGCAAAGACGCTGTACAATACTGTTCATAGTTAAAGTCGCCAAAAAAGAAACGTTCTCGTGACAGACAGATTGGTCGGGATGGTGCGTCGAGATTCACTGTTTGAATATGTGAAAAGAATCTTTAGTTACTGTTACTCCCAAAATGTGGAAATATTTAGTTCGATATACAAGATAAGAAAATGGTACGAAAGAGTACATGTATTTGACAGGTTGAATAATCAGCCTATATTTATAAATTTAAATAAATCTAATAAATTAAATAATTTTGACGATGATTTAGATAATTGAAAATTTATCTTTGACCTAATAATGTATTTCAACTTATTGCTTCTGCTTTTTTTTAATTATTTTGTATTTTCCAACAAATAAATAAGAAAAAATTATTTTAAAATAGTTCTGTGTCCACAGAAACAAAACATATAGACATTCATATTCCTAAGTTTTATCTGCATCTCCAAGATTTGTAACATATTTTTGTTTAAAACAATTATTGTTCATGTGGCCAAATAATTATGAAATTTTTAAATTTCGTTTACTATTGAATAATGGATCATATTAGTATTTAAAACTCATGTATTAAAGAATAATAGATTAGTCATGGATAACTGTATCTATTAGAGGGTACATATGGGGTATTTTAAATTTGCAATTAAAAAGGAAAAGTATTAAAATTTAAGTCCGGAAAATTAATTCTTGATGTTTTGCCTTTTAGTACACATGGCGTGTTATGGTATATTTGTAGAGTAAAATTCACATACCAAATAAAATGTAATGTTTTTTAATCCAGCAAAAACAAAATTAACTTATTAAACAATTTCTGCAGAAAAAACTTAAATATTTATGCTGTTAATAAAACAATACTAAGGTAAAACAAAAATCTGCATCACATGAAACTTTGAGTAGGCATAAGTCCTAAATAAATATCATCTAAGCCAATCCTTTTGCACCAAGTTTTAACACATTCTGTTTTAACCAGTTTAAAACTTAAGATCTAAGGCATGGCTGTCCTTCTCTTTATCCTATTAGAATAGGTCAGTTCGATAATTTAAACTCGGTTGGCTCTGCTCCACTTTGGGAAGCTAAGCTAATTAGGTTTTCACAAAGTCACTGAACGAGGTAATTGTTAATAGACCAATCTTGTTATTATATAGGTTCACTTTTTACTCTGAGTAAAACCACCTAAGTTTTTTTAGTTTGTCACTATAAAACAGAACTAAATTTTTTTTTTTTTTAGTATAAGTGAACACCCAGAAATATAATAAAGGTTATTGTGCAGTAGCAATAAAATATGTTAAACAATTTAACAGGCTTTTTTATACCTTTACTTTTTTAAGGAGTTATTCAATTTGTAGTATATTTATTGTTAATGTTAACATTTTTGTAGGTTATTTTTTTATACTTCAGACGGCGGTTTGCACCACTAACTCTTAAAAGTTCACAATAACTAAGTAGCACTTAGTATTAAGGTTGACCTTAACGATTAATAGCTTTGCACAAGTTACACTTATTATTTTTTTTGTTAAGTATTAAAAAAGCTTGGCAACATTGTAAAAATTGTCCAGTTTTGATGTTTGGTAACTAGAGCCGTTTTATTAGTAAAGAAAAAGAAGACAATTTGACAGAAAATTAAATTTTTGTTCCCCAAAAAGGGCAAATTCGTTTCTTACAGTTCATTTTTTAAGAAAAATATGGTTTTTATTTGTGTAATTGTTAATTATTTTTTGAGCGCATTCATAATGAGTAGCAGCAACCGAAAAAAAAGAAAATAGAAAAAGGGCTGCAAACTTTTTAGTTAGGGAAAAACTCTTTTATTAAATATAATCCACGATCATAAGCACATAATAGAAAAGACTCCGCTTCAATATGCTAAAAATAAAATAACAAAAAATTATACAAGTTATTACTTTAACACTGCAAAAATTTTTACAGACGAACTTTTTGGATAAAAATATGAAAAAAAGGCCTAAACTTCTTAACTTTTGATCTATCGGGCTATAAATTATTAAGAAAAAGAAATTAGATTATTTTATTTTATAAATGTGAATAAAATAAATAAAGGCATAAAATTTGGGATAGTTGTTGATTTTTCCAAGGCTTTCTTTCAACAAAATTTATAATAATCTGTTACACTAATAAAGGGTTAAAATTAGCACCCATAATGTTTTTTCAATTCTATCATGTTTACTCGAAAACGGCAAAATTAAAAAACAATATGCACTGAACAAAAAAGTTTCTATATAAGTAGTTTTCAGAATTCATTTTTTTCAATTGCAGATTTTCAACCTTAAAAAAAAGATAAGGTCATTATTTAAAATATTTATTTTAAATTAATTTTGAAAATTCACAAACACAACCCAAATAATTTAACGCTTTTACCAACAAAACAATAAAACTTTCTATTTTTAAGGTTATAAAATTACAAAAGTGTTACTTAAGCCAAAGAAATCTTCGGTTTAACTTAGTATCAGTTTTAAGTGACAGTTAACCGTTAAGTGTCTCTTGTGCAAATGAAATCTTGCACTTGAGTATCACTTAAAGTTAAGGATGACCTAAGTATCACTGGTGCAAACCGCTGAGGATGATTTAAACTCATATTTAAAAATAAAGGAAAAGAAAAAAAATCAATAAAAATTTGTTAATTGACAAGAAGGAAGGCTCGAAAAAATGTTTTGCAAATATTAAGAAAATATATAGTACATACACATTTAACTTAAATAATGCATAATCAAAATATCCTCATAATTAAGCGTGTTTTTTTTTTTTTTTTTTGATTAATCTTTCCTTAGCAAATTAAAGTTATTGTTCGGTTCGGTTCGGTCGCAAACTCTTGCAACTTTGCAACTCTTTTATTGTTGCTTTACTGCACTTAATTTTATTTTTTTTAATACTACACAATCTAAATTATTTAATCTTTCTAGGCGGTATTCTTGTTTTTACTTTTGAAATGGACTAGGCATAATACACACACAGATGCTTGGTTTTTTAAAACTTTTTTTAATGCATCTGTTTGTTAAGTTATATATTTTATGTTTGTTTTCTCTAAACTTTAAGTTTAAAAAAATGTTTTATTACATTATGATTTTTTTTTTTTTATTTTGGCTTACGTTAGCATTGGTGATCGAAGTTTCAAAGCTTTAAAGCTTGTCAGTCGCCAATTTAACTGAAAATTGAGACCTATGTTCCTTATACCAAAAAGAGCCTCTAAATTACAAACGGTGTTTTTCTTTATCAAGTAAGAAAATTAGACTTTTAGAAATCAATGCTCTTTAAAGCCTCTTTTAACTCCTAGTCCTGAAAATAGACAAGCTAGTATCAAGGCAAAAAACTGATATATTCAAACTATTTTAGAGATCAAGAACCATTTTTCGCATAAAAAATAAAGCTGCGTCTTGCACAACTCTTAGCATTTTTGACTCCATTCAAAGACGAGCCGTTCTTCTTATTAATTATCCCCCTTGTACAGAAAAGCTCATCGACAAGTTGTCGCTTTTTTATAAGTATTTCCAATGCATCTGCTCCGAGGAATTATCTAATATACTTTTTTAGCAGCTAGTTATGTGAACAGAAATGTACATCGTTTTCACGGGATTCTAGAAATGCTGAATCTACATTACGAACTTATAAATATGACCTATTTTATATTGTATCATTATTCTCCATTTAAAATCCATTCAATTAACTTGTATCTTGTATTTTTTAATAAAAATAAAAATTTTTAAAAAGTACTTTGCGTCGACCAAAAACTTAACTGGCGCAGTCTAATCGGATCAGTGCAGTTTTCGTGAAAAGTCACGGCATCGGGACCGATTTTCATAAAAAACGTGGATTTAATCCTTTAGTGCTGATAAAGAACCACCCCGAAGACATCTGGACTTCAGGACCCCCGGCTCGACGCAGGACAAGTGAATGGTGGAGAATCAACCCCGTGAGACAGGCAAAACGGTTGAGTGCCAGTATTTGATTGGTAAGTGCCAAGTATTCCTGTTTTTCACGCCCCTTCCCTGAATAGGAAGATCTCAGTTAAGTTATGGTTAAGAATTTACTAATTAAAAAAGATATAAAATATTACTTAAACAAAATCAATAAATTAATTATTTAAAGAAATAATAATTCTAGTTTTAAAGCAAATTAAAAAAATATATATATAAATAAATAAATAAATATTAAGTTCAATTAAAAAGAGAAAATTTTATATTTTAATTTTAACAAAAATATATAAATATTAGATTTTATTTCTTATTAGATATATATATATATATATATATATATATATATATATATATATATATATATATATATATATATATATATATAATATATATATATATATATATATATATATATATATATATATATATATATATATATATATATATATATATATATATATATATTTACTGGCCTGTTTTAGTTCAGTTTATGAGTGAGAACGATATTGACCAATTAGTTGGTGACTTTTCAAAAGCTTACTTTAAAAAACAAAAAAAATGGCTCAAGAACAACAACAACAACCTAATTTAAGTATGTTAAAAATGTATGTTGATATAATCCCTAATTTTGACGGTGATTCTATAATACTGCCAAATTTTGTATCAGCTACGATTTTTTATTTGCTACTTATGGTCAAAATAATGACAATGTTTTAAACAATTATTTTTGTTGCGCGTTATTCAAACAAAATTAATAGGTAGAGCCCAAATATTGGTAGGTTGCCGAACCGAGCTAAATAGTTGGGAACTCATTAAAAACGCACTTCAAAATTGTTTTGGAAATAATCGAAACTTAGAATGTCTTGAACAAGATTTATTAATGGCTAGACCTAATAAGGGTGAAAGTTCCCTAGATTTTGCAAAAGATTGCAGATTCTACGCAGTAGATAGCACAAAAATTAACATCTATACCCGTAAACATAATTTCGGCACAAGAAAAAGTTATCCATTTACGTCAATACGAACAAATTACACTAAGAACTTTTATTCGTGGCCTTTCTGGACACTTGCAAAGTATAATACGTTTAAGAAACCCCCAAAATTTAGAAACGGCAATAACCTTAGTGACGGAAGAAGAGAATTTCCAGTATTCTTAAAATTTGTTTAGACCTTTGCCACAGCACCGCCTAAAATAAACGCGAATAGCTATAATCAAAATTTTATTCCTAGATCAACACAAAACAATCGACCTAATAATTTAAATTTTTTGGCATATAATAATCAAAACCAGAATTCACACCCAAATCAATACCAAAATCAAAATTTATTTCAAAATCAAAATTTTTACCATAACCAATATCAAAATCAAAATCGATTTCCCAGTCAACCAATTCCAATACAACCACGACCCGTTCAACAAAGACGTTTTCCGACAAACAAAGAAGTGCTTGGACCCCCAAAAATGTTTTAAGCCCACAGGGCAAGTGCCAAACACAAAACCCGAACCAATGTCAACGACTTCAAAAACCCAACTATAAGACAACCACCCTATCAAACAAATAATTATTTTAAACCAACAGGACCGCGTAATTTTGTGTCTCAAGCACTATTTCAAATTGATAACCAATGCGATTCGTCGCAAATTGCCGAAATGAATCAATACGACGAGGCTGCAGCCAACCACCCCAAGATAATATACAAATTCAAAATTATAATGAATTTGAAAATAATTACCCGGAAATGAACAAGTTAATTTTAACCAAAACGAAATATTTTATGATGGGTTTACTGACCCAGACACATATTTAGACAACTATACAAATTTTCAGGATACCACCCGATCAACAACCCGATATAGCAGAAATGCATACGGAAATTAATGATAGTTTACCCTATATAAAAATAAATAACCCTCCAATAAAACTTTTAATCGATACTGGTTGTACAAAATCAATTTTACGACCAATAATTGCCGAAAAATACTTTCCGGAAAAAATATTTAATCACCCCAGTAAAATAAAAACAGGTACCGGAGAAACACTTGTTAAAAATAAAGCAAATATTCCTGCCTTTTTAGAGCTAAAAGAAAACGATGAAATAACATTTACTCTTTTTGACTTTCATTCATTTTTCGATGGTATTTTAGGCCTTAGCGAATTAAAAGATATAATTTCGTTATTGATTTAAAAAATCAAGCATTGACTAATAACAAAGTATCAATACCCCTAAATTATAATAAAATTGACAACAAAAACTTTACTATCTCAATAGGCGCCCACGAAACATCCTTATTACAAATCCCCGTATCAGTTTACAACGGTGATATAATAATCCCAGAACAATTCGTACAAAATGTTTATTTTCCTGAAACATTGACAAATGCAGAACGAGGCATCGCGAGAACGGAAATTTTTAATAGATCTTACGAACCTGTAACTGTAGAATTCTCAGAATCCATTAAGGTAATCAGCTTCCCAGACTCTAAAAAAAACACTTTGAAATTTATAATATCGAATCATTTTTACCAAATAACGAACTTAAAAAGAATCCAAATATAATAAAATTATTACGTACAAACCAAAATTCACGAAACTAGTCTTACTGCGAAAACACGCGTAATAGAAAAACGCAACGAAAATCGCGAAGACCCACCTACACATACCCCCGATACACAAGCCTACATTAAAAATAAAAGAGCATCACGCAATAAAGCTAAACAAAAATTTATTAAAACAAAATTGCGGAAGATTTAGACACGAAAATAAAAACTAAAAAAGGCAAAATTTTACACAAATCACAACTTAAAAGACCACGTACTAACACTCATACCTTCCACAGGACATCGACACTCAAGACGACCATGACCAACCTCAACCTTCATGCAGTTACGCTACTGATAACAATTAATATGATATCCTGTAAAGATATACAAATAACATCTTTAAAATTCCCATTACTCCCTTTTTATTTAGGAAAAGCCAAAATAATAGAAAGTAAACACACCTTTATACATTACGTAGAAATTTTACCCTTAGGTAATCAATTAAAAAATATAGAAAACTTTTATTTTGCTGTAGAAAAAATCGCTTAATAATTCGCCTAATTATACAAATAATTATTCGCATTTTAACGTATTACCTAACATGCTTTCGCATACAAAATATTTAATTTTAAACGCTAGAATTAAGTTAAATAATATAACCCCTCATAATCGTTCTAAACGTGGATTAATCAATATTATTGGAAAAGCTTCCAAATGGCTTTTCGGAACCTTAGACTACGAAGACGGTGAGAAATACGATAAAGCTATATCAATTTTAGAAAATAACCAATTATCAGCAAATAAAGAAATATCCATTCAAATTTCGCTAACAAAACAACTTATTGACAACTATAATCAAACAATCACTCTCCTCGATAAAAATCAAAAGTTAATACAAAATCGTATCGAAAATTTTGAAAAAGATGTAAATAATACCATTAACGACATCGTAGCATTTTTATGGGCAGAAAATACATTAAGTCAAATTATTTTAAATTGCCAAAATTTAATTACTTTTCTTGATAATTTAGAAAATGCCATTATGTTCGCAAAACTAAACACATTGCATAGTACAGTAATTTCGGCTATTGAACTAGACAACGTCTTAACATACTTAAATAAATTATATCAAAAAGAAAAATTAATTTATTTTAAAAATATTATATCTTACTATCAGTTAGCAGGCCTACAAGTTAGTTTTTCAAAAAACAAAATAATTTTCGCAATACATTTTCCAATATTCTTAAAAGAGATCTTCGATAATTACCACCTATACCCAATTCCTGTAAACCAGTCAATAATTGTCCCAAAACAACCCTACCTTCTACTTGGCACAGATCAATTACAATATGGTAACGAAAATTGTCCTGCTATTGAGCAGACCTACATTTGCCAAAATCACTTGGAACCATCAGCGAACATTTGCATTGGAACCCTCATTAAAGAAGCCGAAAACCAAGATTGCCACGCCCTCAAAGTTCAAGTCCAGACCACTATCGTCAAATCAATCAATAATCAATACGTATTAGCCATACCAGGGATAAATCCTCTGAAAATCCACAAAAACTGCCAATCAAACAACTACGAAATAATCACTGATCCAAGCATCATTGAAATACCGCCAAATTGCCAGATCAATATCTTAGATCACCAATTTATAAATAAAGAAGAAATAATTATGAGGACGCCGCTGACGCTACCAGAAATTAAAATTGGGCATTTCAATAGAAACTATTTAAAAGAAGATCCAATCAATCTAAATTCGATCGATTTGGAAACTATTCATAAATTACAAGAAAAGGCTACACTTTTGAAAAATCCAACCCAAAAGCAAATTCACCCAGTTGGATGGAGTTTCATAAGTACCATTTGTACAATCGCAACCCTTATTGTACTATTTTTGATTGGATGGAAAATTCATCAAAGAAGAAAGAAAATTTTGGAAAAAAGAAAAGGCCCTAACACGCAACCACCCGAAAACCAGCCATCTACCCTGCTGTTTTCGTCTTAAGGAGGGAGGAGTTATGTGAACAGAAATGTACATCGTTCTCACGGGATTCTAGAAATGCTGAATCTACATTACGAACTTATAAATATGACCTATTTTATATTGTATCATTATTCTCCATTTGAAATCCATTCAATTAACTTGTATCTTGTATTTTTTAATAAAAATAAAAATTTTTAAAAAGTACTTTGCGTCGACGAAAACTTAACTAGCTCCCAATAGAGCAACACATAGTGTCACTATTATGTATTGTCATTCTGAATAAGCCCAGCAATTTTCATTTTGTTCCTTTGTTTATTCCCTGAGAATCAGACTGTGAAACCTGCTGCCTGTGGAAGTATTTTTTTTTCTCCAAATCACCAAACCTTAATGTCCTCTTAATGATACTAAGATTTCTCTTACTTCACTTACGTCACCCACGGTAAGTTAGTATTTAGACTTTAAGTATTCCAAAGATAAAGAAATTACAACCATTTTTGTTACTTGATGTGGGGTGAAGTGGTCACCTAAAATCTAGCGCCTTTAAGGACTTGTATTGAGTATAACGTGGGGTTTTCAAATCGCAGTAGAAATATTTATCAGTCTTAATACTTCAGTTTTATACCAATTCGTGGTGATTACTTAATTTTTTTTCTTAATAAAGATAAACAAGGATTTTTAAAGATTGAAATGTTACTTTTTGCTTAAAAGAAAATAAATATATGGTCAAAAGTTTTAAAATCCACTATTGCGCTTTTGCCTTTATTTTAAATATAACAGTAAAAAAAACCAATAATAGTCTAATTTTTTATTTCTTCTTACTTTTAAATAATCATTTTTTCTGGAAAAAAAAACTTATTGATAACACTTAAAACAACTTAATCTTTTAAACAAATTTTGCCTCTTCTAACACAAAATGCTCTTAAGTGCTGTTCAAGTCTTGGAAACACTTGTTGACAATATTACTCTAATGGAAAAGTACATGTCATGGCCGTCGAGGATTAGACGTTCCCGGTAAAATTAATCCCCGGGACTTGATTTTAAGCTTCTTAAAGACTCTGCTGCACCGGCCTCATTTCTGTTTGTTCTTTAACATTACATAAGGATTACCAGAGATAAAAGGGACAATAAATTGTTTCATTCATAAATAACTAAATACATTTAAACAAAGGAAAAACCAATTTTATTATGTGACAAAAACAGAAAAACACTTAGTATTTATAATAGTTTTTTAATAATATTTTTTTCCTACTGTACTGTAAAACGCACTTTTAGATACTTGGTTTTAATTCGGCAAATAAACTTTTACAGTATTAAGTCCGGTTAAAAAAATTACCGTACTAGTCCGGTAAAACTTTTCATTAAGAAAAGGATAAAAATTCTTTTTCATTTCAATTCCCTTGGTACTAGCTGCCCTCTAGCCTCATTAGATTTTGCAAAATTTTATCAGGAATTTAGATTTCCACCATCTTCCTGCATTTCGTCACCAAAAATGATTGTAACATAACACCGACTTTTAACTGACTTTACTTTTCACCTGGACATGATTAAAATCAGGACAGTTGCGTTTCTACATGTATCAACGTAATATTTTCGTCAAATTTAAATTTTATGTCAGTGGTGACAATGTTTCCACGAGTAAACAGAAATCTTAAAATTTGGTTCCAAAGCAGATAGTTAATTAATTTATAGATATAAGAAGCAGGTTAAAAATACGTTATTAATTAAATACATAAATTTTGACAGTGACAGCTCCTTCGTCGCTTCGTCCGTAAATATCTCACTCATACCGCAAAAGTTTCGTTTCTGGACTTATAACGTAAATATCTATTACAAGCGTTTTTTCAGTCCACTAAATATGATTAAAATTCTAAGCCTATCAACGGCTGATCCTGCTGGTTTTCTAGACTGTTTTTGAATCTTACTAATTAAAATTTAAAATATTTATTGTTCAATATTAAAATGCTTCTTTCGAGTGGTTATCAGGCATGAATCCAAAAAGGCCGGGGATAGAGAACTAGGGACACCTGATGTCGCAGAGTAACAACAAAGCGTCAAGTCGCCAACTAAGACTTTTGGCTTTTAGAAATCGCTTTGGTTGGCATTGGGTATTGCTATTGATGTCTTGGCATCGACGCAACCGACTGCACTAGTATAAAAAACGTCTGTGGGATCAGGAATGGAACTGGTGATCTTTACTGTTGAATCCCGCTTCTGTTTGGGTATGCATAATGATCGAGAAATGGTAAGAAGGCGGGGTGGTAAACGAAGAAATTTACAGTTTAACATAAAAAGACATGTTTTTTATACCATAAGTGTGATGGTGCCATTGGATATGGAAGGACACTTCTAGTCATTATTTAAGGTAACATGACGGCCCTTTGGTACATTCAGTAAGTAGTGGAACCACATATCATTAAATATTTGGAGACCCACAACAACTCTATTTAAAACAAAACCACATATGGCCAGAACAACCGAAAATCCTGGATTAACACCACATTTACCAATTGTCATGGCTCCCAAGTTCGCCTGATCTGTCTACGATCGAATATGTGTGAAACATCTTAAGTCGCAAATTGTTGTATTTACAGCACACCTCGTGGACTTAAGTAGGACTTAAATAAGCAGCAAGGCAATAAGGTCCACCATGATATAAAACTAATAACAAAATAAAAAAATTACAATAACACACCTAAAGTAATGGTGTGTCATACTTCACTCAATTAAGAAGATATAAATTTTTAGTCTCAACAAACACCATAGTGTTATAACAGTATTAAAACACATAATGATAATGGTGATTATAATAACATACCTAAGTTAACACCTACTTAAGAATATATAATTTAGTCACATATAATTGATATTTATTTTTTCCACTTTCAGCACACAATGCAAAAAATAAGAAAATAAGATATAAAAAAAGTATTTAAGATATAAATAACTCGACAAAAAAAATATATTTTTTTATCAACTATAAATAACGTACATAAAAATATTTTGTAATGATTCTGTATATTTTCGCTTTTTGTTATTGTGATCTTTGTTTACGGCTTTAAATTGCAAAAAAGTATTTACATAAATCTACTATGTTATTTTAATGGATATATACAGCACTTCTTTTATGTAACTTGCAAATAAGTATTAAATAATAACTTATAAAAGTTTGTAAAATCAGTTAAAGTCTTTTTAACTTGGGGAAATTGTGTTTAACACGCTTTATGTATTAAAAAAAATTTAAACACATTGATACGTCATATATATATATATATATATATATATATATATATATATATATATATATATATATATATATATATATATATATATATATATATATATATATATATATATATATATATATATATATATATATATATATGACGTATACAATGTGATTAAAGTTTTTTAATACATAAAGCGTGTTAAAACAATATTGCGCTCCCTAATTGGTGGTTAATATAGACTTTAACTGATTTTACAAACTTTTTTTTAAGTTATTATTAATACTTATTTCGGGGTTTCATAAAAATTTATATATCCATTTTTAAATAACATAGTAAAAACGAAAAATAACAGATAAATAAAGGGGAATTAAGTTAAAAAAAATATATTTTTTCTTGTCGAGTTATTTATATCTTAAACACTTTTTTTTTATCTTAAAATTTTTATTTTTTGCATTCTTTTTCTGAAAGTGGAAAAAAAAAAATATCAATTATATTGATAAACCTATTCTTAAGGAAAAAGTTAACTTAGGGATGTTATTATAATCACCCCTTATCATTTATGTATTTTAATACTATTATAACACTATGGTTTTTTGTTAAGACTAAAAAATTTTTAAACTTCTTAATTGAAATGAAATTTTGACACACCATTTTTAGGTGTATTTGTAATTTATTTTATTAGTTAAAATCATGGTGGACCTATTGCCTTGCTGCATTTAAGTCTACTTAAGTCCACGAATTAATAAAACAATTTTTGACTGTGATCTTTATATTCGGATCGTAGACAGAATCAGAAAAGAACTTGGGAGCCATGACTTTTTAATTTGTAATTTAATTAATCCAGGTTTTCGGTTGTTCTATATTGTTTTATATATATATATATATATATATATATATATATATATATATATATATATATATATATATATATATATATATATATATATATATATGACGTATACAATGTGATTAAAGTTTTTTTTTAATACATAAGCGTGTTAAACACAATATTGCGCTCCTTTGTTGGTGGGTTTAAAATAGACTTTAACTGATTTTACAAATTTTTTATAAGTTATTATTTAATACTTATTTGCAAGTTACATAAAAGAAGTGCTGTATATATCCATTCAAATAACATAATACACTTACCAGAATGTTTTAAGTTAAAAACTTTTTTTTTTACTTTAACAGTTTTATATAAGTTGTTTTGTTTAGGTCAAGTCATATCTTTATTTTAGTGTCATTCAATTCAAAGCCATTTTACTTACTTACTTGAACTTTGTAAAGAAATTAAAACTTAATTATAGCTTTTTCTGTAAGTTTAACTTGGAAAAGTGCTTCTTTACTTTTAAAACAAGTTATTTTATAATCATTAATTTTACAACTTACCTCAATGATGTAGCAGTGACTTTATTGAAAAATAAATTATTTTGGGTGACCTAAATAGATTTATCATGGATGTAGTCTTTACTCGGAAAAAATTAAAACTGTTTTCAGTAGAATTTTAAAATAAATTAATTCTTTTTTTTTAACTTGTTTTCTTATATTAATTAACGTTTGTGCTTTTTAACATACAGCTGGCTGCTTGTTTAAAGTATGCAATAAAAAATAATATTTTTGACATGACAGCCACAATTGGCGCCTAAATAGGAAAGAGGGATAAGTTCAAAAACGTAAAAAATAATAATGGAAATTAGGTAAAAATTAATATAATTTATCTACAACCGCGCGGTAACTAAGGTTACAAACACTATTTTTAGTATGGTAAGTATCACTCACTAGTGTGGTAACTGTTACTTTACCGCACTAGTTCGGTAAGATTATTCATACTAAGGACTGTTCAAAAATCATTTATTTAAACATCGTTTAACAATAATTACTCTCTACGTAAATTACCTAACATAATATACCTAAAAGTTAAACGTAATAGTCGAGTTGCTCACCTTTCACCACCGTTTCGAGAAACCCCCTGGGAAAGGTTTTAATCAATTGCTACTGTAAAATTAAGATAAACATGGAAAGGTAGCTATTTATGGTACTAATGTGTTATTATACATATAAGTCCCGGAAAAAGTTTTCTTGGTGACTTTTTGTTCACGTGTTCCATCAATAGTTTACCCAAAATTCATATTATTAAAACCTTAAAGTTGAAGGTGACATAAAGGTGAAGTAAGATACATAGAAAATATCCTTGAAATAAAAAAAAAATTCTCTGTAGTATATTTCTAATTTGTCAGATTATGTGACATAGTAAATAACAGGTGGATTTTTCTTGCAACAATGCAATTTTTCGAAGAAGGTTGCGGCTTTGTAACTAAGGTGATTGTTTATTTAAATAAAATTGATGTTTGTCAAGAACTGGAAAAGTCCTAGAATGAAAAACTCTCAAGTTTATAAAGGAATTCGGGAAGAAGCTAATAGAGCAATAACCAACCTGATCCCACAGAAATCAAGACAGTTTTACAATAAGGAATTTCGTGAATTGGAAGGGTGTATGAAAAATAAAGACATCCAATTGGTAAACGAAGAAGTTTTACTGGCATATTTCTTATATTTAAGTGAAAAACTTGTCCCTTCGTCATTATGGACGAAATATTCCATGGTGAAAACAACCCTTAAGATATATAAAAACAATGATATCTCCAGATATGGAAAAATTGTAGCGTTCCTTAAATCAAAATCCAGAAATTATACGTCTATGAAGGCCAAAGTTTTAGGGAAAGCTGAAATCTAGCAATTTTTGCAAGAATCTTCTAATGAATATTATCTCTTAGTCAAGGTATGCATTTTGTTTTCCATTAGAGTTTTACGCTTTAATCAGTTTATGGCCTGGAACATTTTTATATTTATCTACGTTTCTTGTCATCAAGGTTTTCTGTATAATATATAATTTATAATTTTTCGATTTCAGGTGGTCTTGATACTAGGCGTTTCTGGTGCCTGTCGATGCGACGAATTGACAAAGTTGCTGATAGAAAACATCAAGGACAAAGGACAATACCTTGTTATTCAAATCCCTAATACAAAAACAAATAAATCAAGATGCTTTACCATTTTAAATAAAGGATTTTCGGTAAACCTATTCAGTTAATTTTAGGGAGTATTTAAAAATTGACCAAAAAATGACCCAAAACGATTTATTTTAAAATATCGGGAAAGGGGGATTTGTTGGTTTAAATAAAATTTCTAAAATACCAAATGCTGTGGCAAAATTTTGGGTTTCCTGACTCAATTTATATGGTCTCTTACCCGCATCGCAACCCCCCTGGCCCTGCCGGGGGGGACTCATAACCCCCCCCCAAAGCCATGGTGGATGGGAAAACATCCACCTGGCTAAAATATGTTGAAAAATCAATTTCGAACAAAATCGAAAATTTCAAAAAAAAACTGGGGGAGCAATCTCAACTGTCGATAATGCAGGGAAAAAAATAATTTCTGTGAATGTTCCCGAAAAAGTGTTACCGGTGCTGATGCTAATCTTAACGGTAATTTCACAATCAATGTAAAATAGTATTAACAATAAACAGTAGCACAAAGTTTGTAATTTATAGTGTAGTAGCAAAACTAATGTTGTTTTGATTGTAATATTGAATTTGTTTGCAGTTGTTTTGGACTTTTTTATATGGTTTGGGAATAAAGCAATGTTAAAAGCACTATGTATTGAAATGATTTTAGGGCATCGGGCTGGGAAACTTCAAACTACTAGGGGATAAAATCTATAACTCACTACTTTATCTCACAAATGAGTTATGGGTCACTTTATTCGTCTAAATTTAGATCTATATAGACGTAAAATATGACAGTTTTGGATAAGAAATATTTTCACAAAATACTTGACCTGGTAAACGTTCTTAGAGCACTTAAGTGAATGCCAAACTTGCCTGCGGCTCATTTTGCAAACTTCACTTTGCGTGCGCTAAAAACCTACTTACCATACTTGTTATGCAATATACTATTAAAATTAAAATTTAAGCATATTGGAAATTTTGAGCACTTTTTAATTTTTAAAGCGCCGAGATTTCCAAAATGAAAATTTTGTCTCGGGGGGCTTACAAAAAATCAACTGTTTTTCGCAATTTCCAGTGGCATCTTGTATATATTTGGTGTGGGTCCCATAAACTCTTGGATAAAAAATTTGGAAAATCTTAGATCCGCCACTGATAATAATTTATTGTTACAAGGATATTTATTATTATCATCAAAAGCAATAAGGTATTTCAAAGTTCTTTTTTAAATAGCCCTAGTATTAACCAAGGTAACCAGATAGTATTTTGGGATTAAATACAGTTAGAATTTAAAAAAACCATTTTTGAAAATTTTAATTTTGTAATTTACATATATTTAAGTACACACGAACACACAAATTCTGGTTAATCCGTACATTTACTATATTTTGTTGAAGTACATGTTATATTTTTTATTTTATAAAAAATTTAGGGTTGAATTTTTTATGAAAAATGGATTTTTTTAGATAAATCAGCATTTCGTTAAAAATTATTATTTTAATTATTTGTTCAACCAATACAATACAGGGTGTAAAAAGTATGATGCTCACCATTTTAATGGGCGATAGTGGAGCTCAAAACAAGTCGAAAAAGCCAAGAACATATGGGTCAAAAGTTAATCCTTTTCGAAATATGACCTTTTAAAGTTTAAAAAAGTTGACAACACCGCGCTGTTTCATCGATTGCGAGTCGACCGTCAAACGTTTTTTGCGATGATTTGCATATTTACTTTTTTTAAGGAGATGCTCATTTACATACAAATAATAACAATTACTTCTTGCAATTTATTTTGATATTTAATTTCAAATTAAATTTAAGTTAAAAACAAAAAATAATTATTGTTTGGTTTTATTTGTTATTAAAAAATAGTTGTACTTACCAAAAAATAGGCTAAATATCCATTTTAAAAACACAAATTATTATGTTTTAAAACAGCACTTTTTTATTTTGCTTAAAAATAATATTTCTCGGTTGCACACATTTCGTTTTCAACAATCTTTGGTACATTTGCACTACGTTTGTGGTAAATTTAAAATATTCGGCATATTTTTCCCATTTAAAAACAAAGAAAAATATCGCGACCGGGCCGGTGAGCAATATCGACAACTGACTTTACTTCAGGCACAAGGATTCCAGAAAGCTCTGTGCCAATGGTTTTTTAACTTTTTAACTGGGGAAAAAATTATTTATATTTTTTTTTATTTGTAGATTGAAACATTTAGAACATAGTTTATTTTTTTGCCAAATGAATCTACTGACAAAGCAATTAAGACGAAAGTTTCCAATTCTTAAGATTTTAAGAAATATTTGCTTCTAAAGTTCTAACTTTGACATCGTTTAGACAAAAATCTCTCAAGTTTAGACACATATGTCATATAAACTTTTTGACTTGTTTTGCGCTTAACTATGCCCATTTAAATCGTGAGCATCATACTTTTTATACCCTGTATATCATATTACTAAATTTTTTTAGTTTTTTATTTTAAATGTCCAGAGATATTATGCTCACCGCAGAACGCCTTTTTTTAGAGTTCCTTCCGGAGATCAGCTATAGCGGCTTCCCAAATAATAAAAAAATTTACAAATGACACATAAAAAATGTTCAAATACCGTTAAAAGTTACCATACTAACGGCCGAGTGATGAACGCGTTGTTAAAGTTAGCAATGGACTTAACAATTGTTAAATTTAACAAACAGTGAAAATAAAATACTTGACAACGCAGCACATTTTTAAACATTTCATGGTAACTAGATAACCAAAAATAGTTCAGTGCAGAATTTTGCGTTTAAAATCCATTAAGCATAAAAAAGATTTAAAAATAATTACCTTGCATTGAATATGAAAAAAAAATGGTACGACACTCTAACAAAGCAATTTATATATTTTTATTAAAAACAAGCAGCACAATAGATAGCTAAAATGACCAATACTGCAGAATTTCTTTAAATATTAATTCTTAACAGGTTCTTCAATATAATTCGTGCCTACTACATTTTATTGATACATTTCGGTAGGTATATTCGTCTTTATTTACCTATAAAATTAATGTTTTAATTTAAAAATATATTAGTAGAACTATTTATTTCCAAGAATTTTGTTACTTACTCCCCATTATAATTTATCTATTTTTTTTTAATAAAAAAAACTAAAATACCTTTAAGTTTATTTGTATATTTAAATGTATAAATTAACGAAAATGACCTAATCCGGTTTCTTAGGTTAGGGCGTGTCCAAAGCTATAACTGCGGTACTAAAAAAAAACCGTTAGAGACCCGATGTGGTATAGGTCCGATTAGCCGCAAGGCTTTTGTCGAAATCCAAGTTAAACGCACTTTAGGGTGTGAAACTTGATCTAAGAATTTTTCATCGCAATGAAAAGATGTTCTTGGTTTTAAAAGCAGCGCATATACATATAATAATTTTTACATGTACGCTAGATTAGATAGGGTTTGGAGTAGCTCAAGAGCGTTTTGTACGATTTTACATATTATTTTACATTTTTTTTTTTAATATTTTATCACTACTTTTAACCATTTTTGTTCACAGTGGTATTTAACGTTATCAAGTGTGACTTTTAAATATACAAAGTGTGTCATAAAGAAATTTAAAAACATTTTTTTTGGATTTTGAAATTTTGACATGCGGGATCGTTTTGCGAAGGTCGAAAACTCTGTACAACAAATTTTTAACATGTATTAAGGAAATAAAATATGGTTTATTTTTTAAGTTAAATTTGGTTATTTAATATCTTGCAAACCACACGAAAGAGAAATTTGGCATCGGGCAGTTACGTATAACTTGATTTATTGATTTTTTTTCCCAAAAAGAAGCATCATCAAAATGTTTCTATTCTAGCGGATCATCAGGATCTAACCTGATAATCAAAATTTAAAACACAGTATAATCTTCACAAATTCAACTCAAAATTTTTATTATTTTTTCGGATTCCCTTTCTTATTTACTGTATATCGGTAACAAAACAGTAAAATCCCAAATTAGAAGTATTCCAAGTAAATGCCTTTTTTAAAGAATGTATTGTATCCTGTATAAAAAAAATAGTTTCCGCACCCTATAAGTTCTGACTAATACCTTGTAAAGTGTGTAAAATGTACGTCACTGTGTTAGTTAGTTTACTTAAATAAACAATTAAAAGGTTGTGTCTGAATTACCAGGAATGGAAAGATTTTTTTTAATTTAAGTGAATAATTGTGCACAATTATTAAAGTATACTTCAAATCTAAGTGTTACATTATCCGTGTCTTACCTATTACACAGTTTAGAAAATAAAACAAGGTGCGACAATTATTTTTTTATACGGGACACGACATTATCTGCCCTAAGAAAAATCCATTTCCTTGGAAAATTTTGACTTCTGACCTTGGTATTTGTTACCAATATACAGCAAATTACGTTTAAGATTTTTCCAAAACCTTAAGTACCATGTTTTTATATTTGTTTAGGTTTATATACAGTGTGATTCCAAAAACTTGGCATCCTATGAAAAATATTCTTAACAATAAATTTAAATGAAATTTGAGTCTGGTTTTCGTTTGTGCTCAAATGAGATAAAAAATTATTCTCTAGTAGTATGTGCCGATTACACAGGTTCTCAAAAATAATGGTGTGTGCTGGGTGTCGGACTAAGGTTTTCTGGCACATTTTTTACCGCTTAACACGAATCTGAAGTAAAAACAAACAGCAAAAAATCGGGAAAAAGCGTAATTTCAGATATTAACGTTTTTTTTTTAATTAAAAACGTCAATATCTTTTATCTATCTATTGTAGCATGGTAAGTTCCCTTGCTGGGGCCCTGAGCACTGAGGCCTAAGCCCATTATGCTCTACACCAACCCTTAAGCATACACTGGTTCCGTCACTCTGTACTGTCCCTCACGTATGCATTCCTTTTACATTGATATAGTGCTGTCGGTTTGCTTACTAGAGCCCCAATTTCCTCACTAGTGATGCGAGTCCCGTTAGTGGTAGGAATCTTATGTCATTTAGGTCCAGCCATGCCGTACCTAGACATTTCCCCCTGATGTGCCTAGTGCTGGGCAATCTCTAAGTACATGTATGGCGTCCTCTCTTCCCTCTTCACACCATCTACATGTACTTGTCTCGCTTTTTCCTATCTTGTTAAGATAGTGTCTGTTTCTACAATGACCTGTCAGTATGACTGTCAGGTTTCTCATTTGCACCCTATTGAAGTCCTTTATGTTCATCGGTAGGTCCTTCCATAATTCTTCCCCAATAATAGCCTTTGATTGTCTGGCTTTTGTCTTTTTCCAGTTCTCATCGAACTGTTTCTCTATCCATGTTGCTATCTCTGTCATATCCGTGTTGTAAGAGATTCCCCAGGTCCATTGTCCTCAGCTCCCAAATTGGCGAGTTTGTCAGCCATTTCATTCCCCGGGATTCCTTTGTGTCCAGAGACCCATTGCAGGGTGACTCTGGCGGTTTTCGTTAGTTTATTAATTGCTTCCCGACATCTATTTGTAAGTTCTGATCTGTGCACTGTATTTGTTAGCGCCCCGATCGCTGCCTTACTGTCAGTACATATAGTTATTTTTCTCCTGTATCTTCCATTAAGGCAGTGTTCTATGGCTTTGGCTATTGCCATAACTTCCACCTGAAATACGGTTGCATATTTTCCCATTGTTCCATAAAACTTGTAGTTCGTCCTTTCTACATAGAAACCGAAGCCTGTGCGGCCTTCTTTCCTCGAGCCATCTGTGTAGATAACTGTTCGTTCGCTTGGTGTCCCACAGCTTAAAAACTATAAAAAATACACGAAACCTAATATAATATAAAGTATGTATTTTTACAAGACGTTTAATTTAAGTTATATAACCATTTTGTCTAAATGCAATATTTTTTGAGTTATAATCGACAAACCGAATTTTCAGAATGTTTTCAAGGTATACCTACCCCTGGAAAAAAATTGTTTTTTTTATTTTTGGATTTTCTCTGCAAATTTTGAGTAATTTGGGATTCAAATAAATAAAATAAATGGTTTATAGTTAAAATCCCCAAAAATCGCATTAATGAAAAAAAAAATATTTTGGACTGAATTTTTTTGTCAAAATTACATAATGGTTTATCTCCGATTATTTATTTATAAATATTTAATAACTTTTATGAAAAATTTCAAAACTCTATTTTTTATTAGGGTGATTCTACATGTAAAATAAAAAGTTCATATAAACATGGCGGAATGCTTGTTTTTATAATAGTGTTTAAAGTTTTCGCTTTTAAAGTTTATTTCAATTTTGAAAAGATTAGATAAGTTTTTAACGCAAATGTATTATTTAGGTCAATTCAAGAAGATTTAAATTAGTCTAAAGAAAATCGAATAAATTATTCCTGAACAATTAGTAGGTACAAATAAAATAATAAAATTATAAATAAAACATGAAACAGCTAAGTGTACTTTTAGTTTTATTTCGAAAACGGTAAGTCAGAACGAAAAAGTCCAAGAGGTACTTTTAAGGCATAATTAAACTGGCTTTAAAAGAGCAATACTAATTTTTGGAAAAACCAGTGGTGTACAGTTTTTTTTGCTAAAAATAAGTACTTACCAGCACGAACGCCACTGATCTAAGTGCCTTAGAAAACAATTTTGTACATGTAAATGTGACCAATCTTCATAAATTTGCATGTACAAAAACTCATCTTAATATCTTCACGAGTTTTCGAGAAATGTGAAATAAACTATAAAAGACAAAAACTTTAATCGCCCTGTATCCCAAAAACGAAGCATTTCCGGACCCATGTTTATACGACCTTTTTTCATTATTTTTGGATGTATAATCCGCCCCTAAATTTTCCTCACAACATTCTGTAACACCATGTATAGTCGTAGTCCAAACATTCCGTGGTAGCAGGTTTCTGACGGTAAATGTACCGTATCGGTTTTTTTTTTTTTTTCGATTTTTTGCTGTTTGACCCTCAATTTTGACTTCAAATTCGTGTTCATTGCAAAAAAATACGCCGACACCCAGCACTTACCACTTTTTTATTTTTGTGGACCTGTGTTATTATAAAATGCATGTTGACAGATTTTTTATTTGTGGAATTTTGTATTTTTAATAAATATTGGATCATCTTTAATGTGTTTGCCTTATGGTCTGAAAGTTTAACCTAAATAAAATTTATTATATTTATAAATAATTAAATACAATTAATTATATTTATAAGGGATTCGCGACAACAACATTAGTTAAATAACGCAATTTATCCATTATTTAACTACAAAACATTGATTGACAGTTTTCCACCTCTCTGCTTATTTTACATTTAACTATTTTGTCGGTTGAATAAATGTTATATTCACATTTCTTTTTGGGTATAAAAGTACAATACAATTTAGTTGCAAAATAACTGATGTTTATTTAAGTTCGATAGGTCGGAAACATTTCTGCTTTTCCACTATTTAACAGTCGATTTCGGAAAAGTAAATTAACATTGGCCTGTTTTCTAGGGTTTTAGCCCCTCATTGTTTATCGAAAAGGGTATTAGACCCTTTTAGTAAAAAAACTCTTGTTTAGTTAGATGTGGAAATGGATCGTTAATTCTGGTTTACGTTGGACTCTTTAAACCATATGTAAATAAAAATGGCCTTATTTCAAACCTGATCAGAAATAGTTGTTAAATATTCACTAACGTATCAGTATATTTAAATATATGAGAAAATATCAGAAAAGTGGAGATATAAAAATATATTACAGGCGCTGTAAGTAGTTGAGTGTGCAAAGTGAATGGAGCGGCAACTGTGTTTGAATTCTTATTCCTGAGAGCCCAAACAATGAAATAACCTGTCTCGCGAGGGTGGTCCTCTCGAATCCTAGACTCTAGGCTTTAGACTTAGCACAGAAGCGGTGTTGGTATCGATCTTCTGCAGTAAATGGAGAGTACACTGATATCACTAAAAATGAAGAAGCAATGCAAAAATGGTTACATTTGTAACCTTTTAAATAACGTTCATATAGCTCTTTCTTTATATCTTAAAATATAATTTGATCCTACAGGAGACATTAAAACACCAAATGCACGGACGCAATCGAGAATTAATATGGACGAAAAAGGTGTTTTAATGCTTGTAATCCATTTAACATTGGAGATTGTGAGCTTTGCAATGTTTTCCAGGTGCAATTGCTGAAGAATTCACTTCACAAGGCTCAATGAAGAGACTTTACTAACCACCTATGAAAATAAAAAATTATCGGATTCTATATAAAACGAAATTTTACCACTTTAAAAAAAACTCTTGCCAAAACAAATACAAATACTTTAAACGAGAAACTGCAATATGTAACAGACCTAATAAATTTATAAAAATGTTTTATGGGGGCTTCTTAACGTGGGTTTAATACACAAATATTAGCATCACAAGAAATGTTCGATTACGGCAAGTATCTCTTTGACAATAAAGAATTTTATGCTCCAAAAATTTACATTGTTGATGGTATGGCACTTGATCACCAAAAAGACGCCAGACGTACTACCTACCCAAATAGGCCTACTCAAAATTGTTCACCAGCTCTCCAATTATTATTTATTTTAATAATTAATTAGCCTAAAGAAAAGTGACTAACTCAAAAAACTTAGTTTCGAGAAAGGGTTCAACAAAAATTTGTAGGATTTTTAGAGTTTTTTACGTAAAAAAGGAAAAATTTTAAAAATATTCAATAAATTTTAAAAATATTTTTTTATTTTAAAATTTTGAACCAAAAGTGATTTCCCCCGGGGTTTGGGAATTTTAAAATTAAAACCCCCCAAAAAGGGGGGGCCCCATCTAAAAAAAATTTTTTGGGATTTTTTTAAATGTTAAAAACCAAACTCCGGGCCCCCGTTTTTTTTTAAAATTTATAACGTTAATGTGGGTTAAAGGGCACACTGGTTTGCCTGGAAATGGTTTTTAGGTTATTTTAAAAAAAGGAATTTTAAATATAACTATTTAAAAAAAAAGTTTAAGCCTAAATGGTGCAAAATGTAATTTAAAATAACGGTACTTCAAAAATGGTATATAAGGAGGAAAGAATTCTATGACATGTAATAACTTCCGACAAAAATCAGTTACAGCAGTCGGTGTTATGTAAAAAATAAAAAAGGGGTTTTTTCCTTTCAATACTTGTATGTATTTATGAATATAACTGTGGGTACATAAACTTAAAATCTCGTTGTTTTTTTTTTACAAAGACAATGGAAATTATGAGTTGTAATGATCGCCGCATCCAAAGAACTCATTATCTAAAGATTTAAGACAAACATAAGCCTAATACGGACACCATAAATTAAATTTATTAAACAGTCAGTATCTATTGTAATTTGGCAACCGCCCATCTAAGACATGCTTCTATTAAATTAGCTAAATTACAATAAAAGCTGGCTGACTTACAACTGAAGAGGTTTAGTTTTGGAATCATTAAAAAAATTTTCTAAAAAAAACCCCTGTAAATTTTGAAAAAAGTATTGGGTTCCCCATTGAATTTACAACAAAATTGTATTGGACTATTTTGAAGACGTTGATAAGATAAGCCACATTCTAAATTTCTTTTTTTTTTTAAAAAAAAAAAAGTTATTTAAAAAAACTTTTTTTTTAAAAACTTTAACCTTACATACCTTAATGAAACCACCAGTAATAAATTAAATGCTTTCAACTTTTCAATTGACGTTTTTCTTTGTATTAGTTATTTTAAAAGTTTTACAGTATTGAAGAGAAAATAACAATGATTAAATGGGGTTACATAAAAAATTTTGAAGAGTATCCACATGTTTTT